>CAUHTR010000121.1:0-198479 GCA_959609185.1 Schmidtea polychroa
TCAGGATCGGGATGGATCGAAGCCTTTAGAACCAAAGAACGCACAACTGAAAACGTCATCAAATGCCTACGAACAGTATTCACCAGATTCGGAATACCAGAATGCATAGTATCCGACAACGCTCCTGAGTTTACATCAAAAGAATTTTTAGCATGGATTGAGAATCAAGGAGCTCGAAAGATAGAATCTCCGCCTTACTTTCCAATGGCAAATGGGAGGGCAGAGAGAGCTGTCCAGACAATAAAGAAGGGGATCAAATGTTGGAAGCTAAGCCAGTGTCACATAGAATTTGACGTCTTCCTCCAGAAGATGTTATTTTATCATCGCATCTCAGCAAACTATTATGGTAAATCTCCGGCGGAAATGGTTTTCGGAAGGCAGATTAGAAGACCAATAGTGAGCACATTCGACCAAGGCCAATCAGTCGGATACAAGCCGTCCTCCAATCATGAGTTAACAAATCAGCAATATCTTATGCCAAAAGGAAGAAACACGTCGTGGATAATGGACGTCGAGGGAGAGGAGCCTGTCTTACGACTATCAAGCAATAATCAGATATACTCCCCAGGCACCAAAAAAGCAACAGAAAAAACGTTTACTTCTCAGGAGAACGCCGAGGACAATTCATATCAGCCTTCTCTCTTAACGGAGACTATGCCCGACGGCGATAACCGAGTGAGAAGTCAGAGATCAAGAAGACCTCCGAACCTTTACGGCGAATGGACACTAGAGAGAGACATGTAATAATATTAAAGAATTAATATTATTATTCTTGTTTTAATTTGTGTTAAAAACTAGAAAATATAATTTTGAATTTAGTCACTTCCTGAATTGTAACAGTTAACATATTATCTTAAGGAAGCGGATTCTCAAATATTTAAATAAAATTAATTGGTTGGTTGTTGGATTGTGTCGAAATTAAAATTATATAGTTCCTTCGACGCCAAAGGTAACCATTGTAAGGTAACCAATTGTAACCACGACAACTTCAGCAATTTCGTCTCAGTTGTCGTTCTGGGCAGTAGACAGGTTAATTCATCTTTGTCTTGTAACCATTCTACTTCTGTCTTTAAAGCGCGTAGTTTAGATGAATATTTCTGCCCAGTTTTGTTCTGTTTGTTCTTTGAGTACTTAGTTGATTTTACCACGATGGTTCGAGTTTCAGCCGCTCCACTTAGCAATATTATTCATTGAGTTCCCATTGTGACTGAGCTAAATCCTGTTGGGCCAAGTTTTGAGAGTATTGAAAATCGAGTCAAGGATGAATAAAATAGGATAAAAATAAATTTTATAGAAAATTACAGAGAAATATAGGAGTAAATAAATCAAATAACAATAAAAGAGATAGGAATAACTAATAAAATAATAAAACTTTTAAGATGGAAAATAGGACAAAAAGATAAATTACCCAATAAGCATAACGATAAAAGGAAAATAAAATAGCAAAGATTTAAGGAAAATAAACGAGAAATTAAAGAAATAAAATAAAAATAAAACCATTCCTAAATAAATGCGTAGACTAATTAAAACAAAAAATTATATTACAACAAAATAGTAATAAATCCATAAGAAAATAGGAGAAAAACAATAAAAAATAAGAAAATAATAAAATAATAATAAAAAAATAAGTAAAGTCGTTAAAATCCAGTATATTATAATAAAAAACATATAAATAATAATAAATAATAAAATTACAAACAAGTCGTGTCCTGATTGGACGACAAATAATATAAAAGAAACGCGAAAAATCTGTAGAGTACCACTTTTTAACCAAACTCTACAGGTAAAATTTTTATTCAATAAACCACTTTTTAACCAAACTCTACAGGAACTACGTTCAAGCACTCGTACAGGACTAGATAGCAGCATACTACGCACCATTAACACTTACAATTCGACGGAATCGACTACAAAGATCTAACTAAGTCAAAGGAAAACTGATTTAATTTGATATCCGAACGCTTGAATTTTCAACACTCTCAGAGAAGTTTTTGGCAAGTTATATGAATGATAAATTTTTATGATTTTGATGCACAATAATGAACGATAAAAATATTTTATTTCAATAAAAATTTGTAATTCAAAAGATGTTACTCTTTCTCTATTGTGCTGGCGACGATGTCGACTGGAGATCGGATGTGATGCGGCGAACATGGATGGATTGCGAAGGGAGAGTATGAGAACGAATGCCAGGATATGAGGAACTTGAATTATTAGGACCAATCGAGTATTTCTATGGAATGGAGCATTATACGATCTGAATATTAGAGGTACAATGAATATCATCATGAGGCATTATATCCGAAACTCAAACGGCGTGGTCGCCAGGTAAATAATTTTTCGTTTAGCAAAGCAGAGTTGATTTATTTATTAAATTATTCCATTGTTCTGCGATAATCAGTTATGTTAAATTTGATGGATATTGATTGAAGAGATAGATTCGTCCTTTCTGACGGTCTAAGAGCGGTGGCAGAAATGTATGCCGTTCTTGGGTGGGTCAGGAGAGGTGAGGACATCTAGCGAGAGGCATAGATATGTTGCGAAATTCCTTCACCGAGTGAGATCAGCCACTCTCGTCGTCGAAAAATATTTTCCATTGACAGTTGGCAGTCACAGAACTTAATACCGAAAATAAAACCACAGAGAATTCCAGAAGGAATACAACTTGAGATATCATCAGCACTATATCCAATCGCGTTTTTAGTGATCTTCAATTTAGAATCAATTCTTCTTTCATTACTGAATGAGATTATCCGAATATCCGTCAGGAGAGATCGTCATTTTCGAAATCCATGAGAGATTCCAACGTTCTTTACATTAACTGTCATATTAATTAAGTTTTCTTTCAAAGATTTGTGTCGCCAGGGCATTTGCGAATAAATCCATAGTTTCGAATCTTCTATGAGTTCTGAGTAGACTCGGGAATCCATGTTGACAAGTCGTTATCAGCGATAGTAAGCCAACCTAGACAAAATGTCAATATTTCTTGATAATTACTCAAAGTGATTACCGTAGCCTGAAAGAAATTATCGTCGATATTATCGAGTAATCATCTGTTCGTTTCCACTTAGGCATAGAATTAATTGCCGCAGACGATCAGTAATATTCCAATAGGATATCCAGTGCATAGATTACGAGTGAAGGCCGTCGCGCGAACCAGACGATAGTACTTATCGCGAGTCAACACCGTGAGAACAAAAATCTGATGATAGAATCAATTTTATCTGATAGAATGATAAGTAGCTCATACACTCATAGTAATAAATTTTCTTGTGCCACTCCAAATACTTCTTCTATCTATCTGCGAAAGCTGACAGGGATGCCGAATGTCACGATGAATGAACATAATAATACACACAGGCACCAAATAAAATTCCATCAGACGAAACGATGAATAAATCCACGCAATTAGAACGATAAAGCGTCTGCAACTTCACCTGCAATTCCTACTTGTCTGGAAAAATACGTCGGCAATGCCGCATCCATTGATTAATACACACAATAACACCTAGGTGCCTTGGTTAACTCGAATACAGTGAATAGATTTCTGACACTATTACGTAATAACATAAGGTGAGGTAGCTAGGCTACATGTGTGAACGAACAGCGGGAGTACGTCGTTTTAACAGAGTAAAACTGCCAAGATTACCCAATAGTACATGATGATGCATTAGCCCGGCAAAACACACCTCTCCACAAAAATAATGTCATTCACCAGCATACATAGACGACGAAATTAAAACCTAATTACACACAGATAGGCGTCACCATGACGATGTAAAATAATTAAATTGTAATTCATAACAAAAATTAAATCAATATATTTTCGATGCTTTTATAGGTCTGTTCAGGCTTAATACAGCGCACATAGGCACCGATAACACGGAACTACACTTGCGTGAACCAGCGTACGTACAATTAAATAAGGCATAGCCGCCAGAGGAGTAAAAATATAACAGTTAGGACATAACAAATAAAACAAAGATGATAAAATTGATATCAATGAATTAATGAAAGGGTATTAGATGGGAATTGTCCAACCCGAAAAGTAAACCTAAAGTCGAAGTTATATTAAATAAATTGTTTTTTTTTAAAAAAAACTTCCGTTTCTTTTTCCTTAATTTGCATGGATTAGGTGGATCAACTTGAATGCTTGAGGGTAAATGCGTGTGAATGTTGACAAATGACATAATCATCACCGAGTGGAATGAGTGGTAGAATTGTCGAACCCACATTCAAATTCATAAACCTAACACGAATAATCTTACGGATTAGAATAAAAACTTCTTGATCTTTAGATGTCTACAACGTCCAACACTAACAAGGAGCTTCGCCCGTGTTTTTCCTGTGCAGACAAGAACGCGAATATTGCACAACTTCACCTCTATATTGGGGCTCTCAAAAAACGTATAGATTTATACGAAGGAACGTGGTTCTCCCCGCCACATATGAAAGAAGAACGGAGTAAAATTTTGAGATTGGAGCACTGCCGCGACAGTCTCCTGGAGGAGAGCCGATGTCAGCGTCTGACAATAAAGGCTCAATCTGAAGCCCTCTACAAGATTTATTCGGATGCCGAATTAGCAAAACGAGTGCGCGAATACCCCATTCAGGATGGAGCAAATGTGTTCCCAATTCATCATCAACCATCTGAGTCGTCAACATCGAGTTGCAAAGGGCACGGCCCACATCTGCCTCCCATTCCAGCCCCAGTACTATCGGGCTATAGACCCATGGCCGGAGGCCCATCTGATCCTATCTTGGCCCCGATTCTAGTAGCGCCCACCGCACTTCCTTCAGCGGAAACCGCCTCACAACCTCGAAAACGGAAACGTCCGACTCGCTCGGAGAAGAACCAGAAGCGTAGGAACGCTATAGCCGCACTCGAAGCGTCGTTATCTGTGGCACAGACAACCATTAAAGAGAGAAATTTTCCGGGTAGTTCCGGCCGAAGGAATCAAATTCATTTCAGATCGCCGGCTACCTGTCGACATCGATGAAATGATTGCCGAAGGGGAAGGATTCGATTGAATCGGTTAACCATCGGTCTCGATTTTCTTCAGTGTCACAAATCGACCTTATAAAAAGGTTGACAGTACTGCATGTTTCTAACTCGTTGAATTTGTCGATATGATAATATTGTTGTAAATAATTTTTCTTTCTATTTGTATTTTCAATATAATTTTTGATTTCATTGCAGTCATTTACAATATGCGTGATTTTGTAATCAGTTTGAATGAAAGGGTGATGTGGAACGAATGCAATTAGGTTAGAGGTCGTCCCCTTGTACCAGGGTCGAACCGAGTTATACATGTGGATATTGGTAAGACTTTCTAAGGCACCTTGGAACCCGAACCGAGAATGGGTTAATAGTAGTCCTAAGGCAGGGGCTCACCTGTTAACTCACTCCAACCCGTGTGGGCATCACCAACGTGTAACATCTCCACGGGCTCACATGAGTGAATATCAGTAACAGTCATTAGGAGTGTGTTGGGGAAGGGCCTGAGAAAAATGAAGATGATTGTATGTCTTTGTGATAACCCTTTCTTTCTCCCCACATACGCCAACAATCCATTCAAATATTATCGATAATTTTACCACTGAAAAAATTTGATTAGTTATATATATATTTTTTGTTTGGCTAAATCCAAAAATTGAGAGCTTGTTTTAATGAGTTTGAAATACATTGCATAAAAACCACACCAAGTTGAATTAAACTCTATGATTATACACCAAAAAATACAAAGTAATGTACACAATACATTGAGAACAAATGAAACACGGATAATAAAATCGAGAAATGCAAGAAGTTGCAATCACCAACACAGTTACTAGAGAAATAACACATCAGAAAAATCTGCCTACTAGAAAATAAAAGAATAATAAATAAAATATACTGGAACGTTTCTGCGTGTAATTGATCACCACACGATCGGAGATTGACCAGTGTGATTATTTCGCATCCAGAAAAACGGAAAATTT
Organism: Schmidtea polychroa; assembly: GCA_959609185.1. NCBI lineage: Eukaryota > Metazoa > Platyhelminthes > Tricladida > Dugesiidae > Schmidtea > Schmidtea polychroa. Next base: position 5,983 of record CAUHTR010000121.1, read on the forward strand.
AAGGAAAACCTCGCAAGAGTAGAAAAAAGCGTCAAGCAGGAGAAATAAAAAGAAGACAAAGTAAACGAAAAAGACAGAAAGAGGTATAGAGAAACAATAAGAGTGTAAGGACTAAAGTGGTAGATAATATGTAGGCAGTAAAATAGAGGGCAACTAGAGTTAGGAGCAAACGATGATATATGTGAGAATATAGATGAGAATATAGAAGGAAGCATAGGCGAGATTATAGACGAGAATATAGAGAAAGTCATAGACGAGCATATAGCCGAAAATAAACGAAATTGTAGTAAAATAATCGAGAGTAAAATCTAGAATAGACAATAAGGTAGAAAAAAATAGGTGAAAAGAAAGAAAGAACAATGGAGACTCTAGTCAAGAATACGTTGGAGAAATGACCAAGAACAAGTTAAATGCGGATAAGAGTCAACACAAGTACGACCGATGATAACGTTTTGAGCATCGTAACAAAGTAGGGAAAAGCACAACTAAGTAGAGCAATGAACTAAGTAAAAAAAGTAGAGACGTTAATAACAGTAATGAATGGAAGAAATATAAAGGTCATCAAGATATTAAATTTAAGACATAAATAAAACTAGAAACAAAGTAAATAGAACAGAGATTACATTAATGAGGAAAAAATAGGATAAAATTAAGAATACAATCGTGAAGTCAATACATCTAGATAAACCCAGAGAGATAAACCGAATAAATAAAACCACCGAACCGAGGAAAAACAATACGAATTAAAATAAATAATATCTGAGAAAATTATATAGGAACTTGAGAATAAGTGTGTAAACAAAAGAACGAAGAAATAAATATTAAGGTATGCCTAAATCCAAAGAAAACAAAGTAATAACATGAAAACAAATTGACCGTGATGCGCTATCTAATAAATTAATTATAATTTATGAAAGTAATAAACAGTAGGAAGAAGTGATCATTTTCTATTCAAGTAATTCAATCAATCAAGCAAACAGTCCAAATCAACAATCAATCAGAATCAGTAATAAATTATTAAGCCAAGCCCATAGATATTGAGCCAATTAAGAAGTATACCAGATCAAAACAATCGATAATAGAGCCAAGTTTATTGAAAGAAGGCGAAGTAAAAACTGCAAATAAAGGGAGACGAACTATCAAACCTAAACAAACGCAAGAGATCCAAGCAAAAAATCAAAGCGACATCTCAGAAACTAAAAGTCGACCCTTAAAAGAAAGCGGCAAAAATAACTCAGAAGAACACCGGTCAAGTAGCGCAACACACCTATTAGAACCTAAAGAAAGAGTAAAACTATCCAAAAGTAGAAATAATAAAAGTCTCATAAACATAACTAAAGAAAAGACAAACGGAAAAAGAATACAATTAGAATGACGGACACAGCAGCCCAAATAGAAGTGGTCAACAAAAGACTCAATGAAATGGAGATACTCAATTTTAAAGAAAATATCATGGTGAAAACTTAAATGGAAAATCGAACAAACTATCAAATTTCATCCAACAATTCGAATCATATTGCGACGCTCTAAAGTGGACACCCGAAATGGTGGTCAGAATATTTCCACGGTATCTAGCAGGTTACGCTTTTAATTGGTACGTTGGAATAAAGGAGTTTACAACCCCACCAAAAATCTGGAAAGAAATTAAGGAAGCCCTGATAAAAACATTTGGAGAAACAAAAGACTCACAATACGAATTTCTAAAATTCTTTAATCGAGGACAAGCAGTGAACAAATCAAACATAATTTATTCAAGCGCACTTAGACGTCTAGTCAAAGTGGTGTTCAGTGAGAAAGATATGGAAAAACAACTGGTAACCCAATTCGTAAAAGAACTGTGGCGTGATGACATCAGAGGCTTAGTAGGATGCAAAACCTGCAAAACGTTGGACGAAGCAGTAGAGGCAGTGAATGTATTTGAAATGTACACCAGGGTAAAATAGTTGTCAACTATGAGATATATTATAGGTAATAAAACCACAATCCCGCAGACAGTGTGGGTAAAGGCAATAATCGAACAAACGAAAATGACAATAAAAGTAAGATGTCAAATAGCGGAAACATTGAAAAATTTTGTGATGACTGTAAGAGACCAGGACACGGGATCGGTGAATGTCATAGTCAAGGATAATGTTTGAATTTCGGAGAAAAAAGACATACCGCATTAAGATGTAGAATACCCAGGAAATGTTTCTAATGCGGACTAGGAGATCATCTCTCAGCTGCATGTACGAAAGAAAGAAACCAACAACAGAATGACAATATGGATATATATTAGACCTATATGTAAAAGTTGGTGTACGAGTAGTAAACAAAAAATAAAAACTAGGCGTATATTTAGCAAAGTATCGATGTATGTGTAATTAGAGTGGAAAATGGATCAAGCAATCAGTAACGACAAGATCAAATTCTAACCCTTACAACCTAACCGAGAACAAAAGCTCAAATGAGAGGAGAAAAGATAAATCAAGAAGCAATATAAAAATTGCAAACCCAGAGAGACGATGAGTCAAACGAATCGGCCAAAACAATACCTAATACAAACGTAATTAAAGTGATAAAAGATACCGATCAACGAGATGGAAGTCACAAACCCAGTGACATTTGAAAGTCAATCAAATCAATCGAACCTATAACCAAATCGACGATAACCTGAGTTACTAAATGGAGAAGGAAAATTCCTAACTAAGAGCGATAGTGTAAATCGAACCACTGAAAAAACAAAGAAAAATCAGCGTGCCAAAGTACCCAGTATAACAGAGGTTCCGAAGACACTTGAGCAAGGTCTAGTACCAAATGAAAACCCAACCCAATCAGATGACCAAAAATCCAGAATCCCATCCTCAGAAATTCAAAAAGAATAAGAGAAAACAGTCAAAATCTAAAAGAGAGAATTCCGTAATCTTCAGTAGATATCACGAGTTAATCGAGGAAATCAACACCAGGAATCAAACAGTCCTAAACGAACAAACTAAAGGATTGAAAACCGAACCCAGAAACGAGCAGAAGAAAACGACAGAAACAACGAACTGATGGACTGATCCAGAAATAAACTTATGCATGTGACTTGTATATAAACTTAAAGACTGTATCAGTATTTATGCGTAATATAATATGTCACTGCATGTGGCAACTGCTTGAATTTTAGCTTAGACCTTTTACTGATAATTGAATTCTAAAATGTCTTAAACTATTATAGTATGTTTATATGTTAATGGAAATGTAATAGAGTATGATCAGAAAAAGTCATATGTCTAATAGAATAGCGGGATGCAATTTTAATGGGTCCCTGAGTGATTTGTTGTGCTAGATAACAAAAATTGAGAACTTGTTTTAATGAGTCGGAAATACATAGCATGAAAACCGCACCAAATAATACAAAGTACACAACACATTGAGAATAAATAAAACACGTATAACAAAATTGATAAATGCAATAAGTTGCAATCACCAACATATTTAAGAGAGAAATAACGCATTTGAAAATCTTTTAACTCGAAAATAAAGGAATAATAAATAAAATAAATTAAGAATATAAAAGATTAAGAATGATTATTGGAGCTATGACAAAGAGTGCATAATTTAAGAAAAAAACAGAAAATTTTTATAAATAAGTACATAAAAATTAAAATTGATAAAAAGATACAAAATAAAAATAAACAAGGGCAGCAAATGCGTAGGCGCACATTCACAATTAGTATAAATGTTGGGGTTGGGTTCGTTCAGAGAGCAATTGCATTAGCCATATAAAGGCTAGGATGATAATTATAATAATAATATGTAGGATAATAATAAAAAATTACTAAAAATAGCATAAATATAATAATAGTAATTTTTTAATTACCTAGAATAAATTATAAATAAAAATAGTATATTTAAATTACTATATTTAGATAATATACTTATTATAGTAATTAATAAAATATATATATATATATATATATATATATATATATATATATATATATATATATATATATATATATATATATATATATATATATTAGGTTGTCCCATAAGTCTCTTTCGCAAATGCGCACAAAGAAATTTTCATGCACAAGCCTATATGAACCTGTGATGTTCTAAGTTCAATGTTATTATCACTGCATTCAGTCAGCCTTTAGCTATCAAATAGTGTAAATCAAATAAATAATAGTAAAGCCCTTTTTATTATTGAACGATGGAAAATCAAAGAAAACATTTAAGACATGTGATTCTGCATTGTTTTAAAAAAGGTTTTAATGATAGTGATACAGTAGATGAGATTTTTATGGTTTATGGGAATGAAGTTACAAGTGTCAAAACCAAGAAGGTTATACGAAAATTTCGAGAACAATTAAGACAGATGTTTTCTGGAGAAATTGATATAAAGTAACTTGCATAAATTCATACAATTATAAATTGAACAACCTATATCAGCTTTGTGTAGAACTAGTAGAATTTTAACCATAAGGTTACTTAATTCTACTTTGTTTTAATTTATAAATTAATTGCACAATTATAATTTAATATATTATAGAAACATTTTTATGTAATTTGACACATTGCATACTGTGTAATATAGAAATTTTCAATCTATTATATTTATTCAGCTGCAATAAAGGAATCCATTAATTTGTCAAACTTTTATTTGATTTTTATAATGTATCATCATCATCGAAGTTAGAAACTTTGCCACTTAGGAATAACGAACCAGTTGGACTCAAAGAAGTCGATTACTACAAAAATTAGCGGAAGTTAAAATTAACCTTTTAGAAGCTCACCCATGTATTATGTGGGCCTAATGGTACAAAAAGATTTCGGTTAAGTAAACGAAAAATTAACTCAGATTACAAGGTTAAAATTCGTACATGGAAGTGTTTGTTAAACGTAAAATACTTTATATTAAAAACTCCATGGATCTCATTTCCACAATTTTTAGACAAATTATTCTAAAATTTCAGTTGGATCCATAGTATCGGCACAAACAAATCTTTTTTAATTAGTCATTTACAACATTAGAATCAAAACTATGAAAACTTACATCTAATTCTTTTTCACAAAAGGGTAAAAAATTATTACAATAGACAACTACTAGGCTTTAAAATAAACCATATACCTATAATTTTAATTAATAACATATAGAAGAACCAATCGAACATAAATAATTAGTATAAAAATAAGTCAAGTCACTGAATTAAATATAAAATAAGATTTTGATGAATTATATTAAATATATTCTATTGCGTATTTTCAAGTTTTTCGTGCTGCTCTTGAACATTTGAAGGCTGTAAAACATAATATGGATATGAAACATTCGATATATCGAGGACATTGCTAAATTTAATTGAATTTGCCCAACACCCCAAATCCATATATGGGACCACATACTCTTCACCTGGCTGATCATCTTCTATATTAAAAAGTTTAGAGTTAATTTCAATAAAATTTTACTTTTATTATTATTTTGCATGTTTTCTGACATGATAACAAATTTTAAATTATGGTTATTTAAACAATTTATATTAAACAATTTAACAAATTAGCAAAATTTTAAATATAAACTTACAAATTTTTTTATAAAGATTTGATGTGCAAATTGTAAATATTAATTAAAAGCAAGTCAATCACGCTAATACAAAGGTTAATTGATTTTAAGTAAAAATTTAATTGAAGTTATTTACTGTAAAAGGTTAAAACAAGACTACTTTTTAAGTAGTTATTCAAAATATATATAAGATATTTATTTAAATAATCAAAAATCATTTGTCAATAATTGCAACTGTTTTGAGTCTAACGTAGAGACTGTGTTAAGAGCAAGCAGGGTTGATGGAAACATGAATATAATTAGGAGTTGCCACACGGATGATCATTTTGGTCTAAATTTAACATTGTTTTAAGCCAGGAACATGGGTCCACCCGTCTTAAAATCTTAGGAGTTGCCACACGGATGATCATTTTGGTCTAAATTTAACATTGTTTTAAGCCAGGAACATGGGTCCACCCGTCTTAAAATTATTAGTCAAGGAAATTGTGGTGGATAGATCCATCACCTATAAAATGGTCAAATGGGCATTTGGGAGTGCAAGAAGTCGGTCAGAGACGATGTGGATACAACGCACTATGGCAACTCAGTGTTCTTGAGCATAATCGATTGTGGACCAAACAGATTATCAATCTAGTGGATGTTGGAATCAGAAGATGAAATAAAAATTTGTGGTCATCTTCGATCGATATTTCTCAAGCATCGAGTTCTGTTCGAAATACTCTTGGACAACAGTAGAACAATCCATTCCCACTAAATCTAAAAGCTCTGCAAGCCGGCCTGTGTAAAGATGATTTACCGAAATTCTTACAGACCATAGAGAAACAGTATTGTGGAGAGAGTACACCGATCAGTTAAAAGGGCGATGACACGTGTTGGGTGTGACGCGGAGAAGGCAGTATTTTGTATAATTCTTTTTCGACGAGTGGAATTAATATCAATTTAGTTCCAGCAAATCTCCGATCACAAAATGCTTGGCGATATTCACTCGAGTTTCCAAGACAGGCTATAGAGTTTATGTAAAGTCTGGAGCACCTCGGAGTTTTTACGCCATGGAAACTTAAAATTGAGACCGGTTTTAACTCCGAAACGTCAAGAACCGTAGATAGGATAAATCGACTGTATCGGATGTTAGATTGACCTCGGAAAATGTGAATGAAGATAGAGTGGAAAATAATTATTTTGATGAAAGTGAAAAAAGAGACCGAATTCTCACCTTCAGATTTAAAAAGCCATGATTTTGAGATACACTAATTAAGAGGTTCTCATGAAATTCGGAAATCTGGTTGGAAGATAACGTTCGAGCTTGAGCTGGAGCGCAGGTGTGTGAGTTACAGGTAATCGACATCTTACCATTTCATGCTGTTTCCAGCGTAACCCAGAATACAAGCATGTTGTACCGCTCGATACTCGATTCTCCTGTCACATGGGTTTGAACTCGTTTTTTTCTATTTGGGCATCTTCTAAAGGTGTTAAAGTTAAGATATTGATTGGCTAACAAAATAAGTAAAAATTTCCAAGGTACTCTCGTTCGTATCAGCGCAATTCTGTTGATAAATGGGTGATCTTATCCCTATATCGATTGTTATCCCCATTAGTCAAACATCCCTTTTCATTCATTCACATACACCCACACACCTGCCGTAATCAATCGATATACCGTCGATTGTAAAGTTTAACTCATATTATCAGTCTGTCAGGGTCTATTGGTCGGCAAAATGGCAGCTTATTAGGGGCTAAATGATCCCTCTATATCTATTGTGATTTAACTAATCAAAGCAGTTCGACTTGAAACTGCTTCACCGGGTCCTAAAAATGCAACAAAAATTTAGCCCTGTCCCATTTAATTGATTCTCCGGACAGGTAGGATCAACGTAGACTTTAATTTAGATTTTAATTCTATATTGAATCGACTTTTAGATTTACTACCTTTTCCTGTCAGGGAAATCAAAAAAAAGTAAATCGTTTTAAATTTTTATTAATAAAATTAAATGTTATTGTTTTAACACTTCACATTATTATATTATTAGTATATTTATTTATTTTATGTTTCATGTTCACCTTAACCACTTCACGCTCGCAGTTTTTTAGGATATTTCTTTAAAAAAAATAACCGATCGTTAAGTGGTTAAGGACATGGCATATATTTTATTTTAGATTTTTATTCCTTTTTAATGTGTATGCAATGACTACACCAACTCACTTTGCGCGTGATGTTCGAGTTTTCGGATTCCACCGCGAATCCCATCTCAGCTCACTGTTGGAATAATCTTCGGCCACTGGGCCATCTGGTAAGGTTATATTCATTGTAATTTCGATTTTATAATAATGTCATGAAGTAAGTTCAATTTAAGTCCATTCATTATCTATTAATTAAAATTACATTGGGTATTTACCTACGATCCGACGTTTATAGGAAATGGTTACCGTAAAGTTCTGAATACTCTAATTAGAAAATGGCAATATTCTGAAAAAATAATAAATCCAATTAGTATACCCGGGTACTCAAATTGGTTATTTATACCCAGGTACATTATTGGGAACGTAACATATATCGCGAAATTTTGGCTTAGAACCTCCACTCAAAACTTTACTCTTGCTTCTTTTATTTTTTAATCCAAGAAAATCATTCTCCAGACGTATCCATTTCCTGATTTGATTTCTTTGGTAACCAGTGTCTTTTTCTAAAAAATGTAATGACTCTCCCATCCTTTACTCGCGATACAATTTGCAACTTGCATTCAATTGTGATATTCTTCCTTTTCGATGACATGGCTGAATTAAAATAAAATGTTAAATGAAAAAAGAAAATTTCAAAACACTAATGACACAACCTATACTGTGATAGGCCAAAAATATTAATCTAATATATTTTTAAACTTTTTCGATTTTTTTTAATTGAGATCAGATTTTTGGATTTTTTTGCTTAGTTGTTAGAAAATATGACGGAAACGTAAGATATTAATTTGAATAGGTACAGCAATATCTCGTAGAACGCTCTCTCATAGAACACGATGTCGCCAATAATGCGGTGGCTCAGGAACGTAACCCATACGTTATAGAAGAGATTTCTGTATGTGAAAATTTTTAAATGAATAAATAAATTTTGTTTAATTTCTAAATGGGTTTTTATTTATAATAATTTTGTTTAAAAAATTCTAAATTTATATTTTCGCTAATAAATTAGAAAAAGTTTAAATATATGATTAATTTTATAAGATTTGATGATTTGGAAACATCAGAAAAAAGTAACAAATTTTCCTTTGAAATTTATAATTAGGGTGATATTTATAGTCCAAACGCGTGTTCTTTTTATTATAGAAATATTGTGAATCGAGGTTAGTGTGCAGGTAATTATTTAGCTTTTCAGAACTCATATTCAATGTCAATTTTGGTAATGACACACAGTTTTTGATTTATTATTAAATGTACCATTCCAATTATATATATTTAATCAAACGGTAGAAAAATAAGTCCAGTCACTGAATTAAATATAAAATAAGATTTTGATAAATTATATTAAATATATTCTATTGCGTATTTTCAAGTTTATCGTCCTTCTCTTGAACATTTGAAGGCTGCAATACGTAATATGGATACGGAACATTTGATACATCGAGGACATTGCTAAATTTAATTGAATTTGCCCAACAACCCAAATTCATATATGGGACTACATATTCTTCACCTGGCTGATTATCTTCTATATTAATAAGTTTAGGGTTAATGTCAATTAAATCTTACTTTTATTATTATTTTGAATGTTCATTGACATGATAACAAATTTTAAATTGTGGTAATTTAAACAATTTATATTGAACAACTTAAAAAATTAGTAAAATTTTAAATATAAACTTAGAATTTTTTTATAAAGAGTTGATGTGGAAATTGTAAACAATAATTAAGAGCAAGTCAATCGCAATAATGCAAAGGTTAATTAATTTTATTTTTTTAATTATTTACTGTTTTTAAGTAATTTTATGATTAAATTTAAGAATTTGAAATATAATTATTAAATAATCCTTTGTCAATAATTGATTATTTCCTAACTATAGTTTTATTACCTTTAAATTGGTTAAATATTTTTTCAAAATTTGATTTAACGAACTATAATTTTACTAAACTTCTAACATAAATACAAAGATTCCTATGGCTATAGAATAAAAATAATTTTCAAAATTTCAATAAATTTAAATTTAAATTTGAAAATGTTGAGCTAGTTAATGTCAAGGACAAATATTAAATTATGGCTATTTAAACAATTTTTTTCATTTTTCAATTAAATCATATTTAAAATATTTTTTGGGATTTAACTTTCAAAATATAAATTTCATAAAAATGTTTATTAATTATAAATTATTGCTAAGTAATTTATTAACTAATTTAATTAACATTAATTTAACCAATATACATTCTATACTATATAACACAAGTATTTCAAGCCTTTATAATATTATAAGAACTTTTTTCAAATTTCACCACTGATTTCTGTTCAACTGACATTGATTTTTATAACTTATTAGAATTTTGTTTTAAAAATTTTCCATCATTTCAATTATATTCCATACATAATTCGTATTATGTAGTGTCACTACAACAAATAAAATAAATTTTAGAAATGTCAAATTTCGACACATTGCCATTCATAGAATTGCAGCAGACTTGCCCGAAAGGAGCCACAAGTCTCGTTGGGGCAGGTTTTCTTAAATAAAATTTCTTTAAAATGAATGGGTTCAAAAGAATTACTTTGAATTCGTTCCACTTTAAGATTACATAAGATTAAGGGATTAATATGTTGTTCAAAGAGTAATGCGAAGGATTTGGCGGAAATTATCAAATCCAATAAAAACTAACATATATCTCGATTTATTCACCTAGATTCTAGAACGATAACGCAATCATAAGGAAATACACAAAATCCAAAAAATACAAAGAATCACCAATTAAAACAAGCAAGAATGAGCTAATTATGATAAGACAAATAAAAAAGAAAAGCTAAAATTTAATGACTCATAAAAATAACGCACCCATTTAGAAAGTAAAATATAAATAAATCAACAATAAAAAACTATCTCGAAAAAAATAAGTTAAATTGATCCTCATACTGCTGGATATACGACAAAGGCAAAACTTTGTGTCCACTCATCAACTTTCCTTACCTCTAATCACCTAAGTGACTTTAGTCTTACGCATTAGTGGGTTACCTTCAGCAAAGGCGAGTCGCATCCACTAAAAAATATCCAATTATTTTAACTATTGAAAATCTCTGATAGGTATGGAAGACCATGTTTATTTTAACTCTTATTATTTCAATAGATTCTGAGAGTGAGAATTGGGATAGTGATGATAATCTTGCCTTTTTAGAAAAATAAAATCGAACCTTTATTTTTCATAAAGTATTCAGTGATGATAATTGATAAAAATATTAAACGTAGTTGTTTGACTGATCCACTTTCTACACCCCATCAACCCAGATGATGACTCCTCTAGACAGTTAATAATTACCAATCCGATAAAGATAATCAGACGAAAATAAAGACGATGCAAATAACATTACACAATGCACTTTTCTGAATGAATGACGACGCCTCAATGATTTGGATAAAATTAATTTGTCAGCTTTTTTGCAAAGTTCAAGACATATGTTTGAGGAATGCCAATCAAATTTGAAATGACGATAAAAATGAAGATCAAAGAAACCAAATCATTTATGCTAGAAATTGTAGCTGTAAAAGATAGATGCCAAGAGAATATTTTCAAAAATAAGAAACAAATTATGGACTATGATGGTTGGAACGTTTGGATCTTAGCATGTTGAGAATGATGAACTGATTAGCTTCAATACTCTTAGTTGTGAGCTAGTTGACACCGCCTCGTTCGGTTGAATTCGTCTATTCTTTGAAGAACCTTGTATTGTAAAAATTGTTTTTACGAAATACATGAAAGTAAAAGACAATCAAACAGCTCTTCATTTCCATTTTGATATTAAAATTACCGTATATATCAACGGTGGGCAAATGCGGCTCTTAGAGCCGCATGCGGCTCTTCGTTGAGTAAACTGCGGCTCTTTGATAATTGAATTTTTGATAATTGAATTTGAAAATTGAATTCGATTTTTTTATTTTGAAATTTTTTCAACTGAATTTTTAAAAAAAAATTTTTTGTTGCAATTGTATTTTCATGGTTAGTTCATTTTTACCTGTGTCACAAAATAGGTGTAAACAGAATTAAAATTTATAGTGTCATTCGATGGCGGTATTTAGAATCAAAATTTAATATTTCCTTATTACATTCTACCTTGTTTGATTCTTTTTATAAGCAATATTTAAATAATACATGTCTCACTACACTATATACCAGGGGTGGGCAAGTGCGGCTCTTTGATGAGCCATGTGGCTCTCTAGGACCTCATGCGTGCCCACCCCTGGTATATATCAATTAATAATAATAATAATAATAATAATAATAATAATAATAATAATAATAATAATAATAATAATAATAATAATAATAATAATAATAATAATAATAATAATAATAATAATAATAATAATAATAATAATAATAGCTATAATGAGGGCAATGAGAGTGATTTATATATTTCAAACAGTTAAAAAGAAAAAATGGCAATGATATATAATTATATTTTCACCAATTATTAATGGTTTGACTGACCTATCAATATTTAGAAACAATCGGAAAGTGGAAATGAAGCGCGACAAAATGATAAATATTTAATATTTAATTTTATCATCTGTGATGCTGGCCAAACAATACAATGGACCGGGACACCATTCATGTCAGTCTAAAGACAATTATCATTGATTTTTCTAACATATTCCAGTTCTGTCCAGGAGCATCAATTATGTATAATAATACAATATCTCTATTTATTTTTGTAAATCTTTATGTCATTTATTTATGTCTTTAGTGTATCAAGGGAAAGATAATAACATAAATGATATTGTAATTAATTCACCAAATATTCGTCCCACCAACGGATTTTATTGGACGATACCTCATCTTACAGCCCAGTCCAAGACCTTCGAATGAGCTATAGGTATCTTATATATCTTTAATAGTTTAATGTTATTAACAATTGATGACCACCATCTTTTCAACGTTAAAATATTATTATTATTCAAAATATTATTAAGTGATCCAGCGGGCTCACACTTTTTTTTTCATCCCAAAGATTAATGTTCCCACCAACGGATTTTATTGACCGATACCTCATCTTAAAGCCCAGTCCAAGACCTTTCGAATGAGTCATGGAAGGTATCATCATCATTAATATTGACAAAGTTATTAACATTTTACCAAAATCATTTTCAAGGTCATATAATTATTAAGTGATCCGGCGGGCTCCTACTTTTTTTCATCCCAACAGTTATCGTTGCCATTATCCAAATTTATTAATTGATAGCTTATTTGAAGCTTAGTGCAAGATCTATCTACTGATGTATAATTATCATCATCATTAAAATTGGACAAAGTTATTAACGTTTTCCGAGACCATTTTTCAAGGTCATTTATTTTTTCAAATATTATTTTTTCAAGGTCATTTATTTTTTCAAGGTCATTTATTTTTCAAGGTCATTTACTTTTTCAAGGTCAATTACTTTTTCAAGGTCATTTATTTTTCAAGGTCATTTATTTTTCAAGGTCATTTATATTTTCAAGGTCATTTCTTTTCAAGGTCAAGGTCAAATTTTTAATAAAAAGGTCAAGGTCAAATTTTAAACAAAGACATATGACTCATCAAGGTCATTTAAACAATGACCATGGAGCTCATCAAGGACATTTCAAGGTCACATGACTCATCAAGGTCATTTCAAGGTCGCGTGAACTCATCCAAGGTCATATGACTCATCGAGATGACTCATCAAGGTCATTTATTTTTTCAAGGTCAGGTCATTTTTTTTATTAATTTAATTTTTGTTTTAATTAAGTAATCTTTATTTTCAAGGTCATTTAATTTTCAAGGTCATTTAATTTTTCAAGGTCATTTAATTTTCAAGTCATTTAATTTTCAAGGTCATTTATTTTTCAAGGTCATTTATTAAAATAATTATTATTTCTAAGTTTTTAGTTTCTAAGTTGTATTATTATTATTATTATTATTATTATTATTATTATTATTTGCAATTATTCATAAAACTTAATTCTACATCAATTTCATGATTTTCAACATTTTCATCATTTGCATGAATATTTTAATATTCTTTCAATATTTTTCAATATTTCTTTACTATTATTATTAAATTATTATTTTACAGTTATTTTGAAAGTTTTTCATCTTATTATTATTAATAATATTTTCAAAAGTTATTTTCAAAAGAATTATTATTATTATTTGCAAAGTTCTAATTATTATTTTTTTTAGAAGTATTCATTATTATTATTTACCTTACATATTCATACAACTAATTTCTACGTCAATGTCAGGATTTTCAACATTTTCATCATTTGCATTTTTTTAATAATTATCAATTTTTTCATAATTTTCTACATTTTCAATATTTTCACGATTTTCAACATTTTCATGATTATTTCAGGAACTTTTTCATCAAATATTGTTCAAAGTATTATTTTTTAAAGAATTATTTTCAAAGTCTTAATCAATATTATTATTATTAATATTATTATTATAATACTCCGAGTTTATCCGACAAGATATTCTGTCCCCCTATGGGTATTGGTCACAAGGGTACTACTCACAATCAACATGTCGCAAATTATTTTCAAATACAATTTCAAAGTATTATTATTATATTATTATTATTATTATTATTATTATTATTATTATTTATTATATTATATGCAAATATTAGTCAAAAACATAAAATATTTTACACATACACACACAACCCATTAACAATTATTATTATCAATATAGTGAAAACCTAAATATTTTTTATACAACCCATTAAACTTTATTATTAATTATTATTATTATTATAATTCGTCAAAACCCTAAAATAATCTTTTACACCACTAAGTTATGGGGTAGGAGAATTATTATATGTTTGCAATATTCTGGGTTTTGCCTTCACGGGAAGTTGACAATAATTTTACACACACATTCTATATACACATACCTTGTTTAACATGGGTGTATATACTCCTAGTCTATCCGACAAAATATTCTGTCCCCCTATGGGTATTGCTCATATGGGTACTAGTCACACTCAACATGTCGCAAGGGTTTTCGAGTTTAAAGCATATTATGGTTTATTAAGGTTAGTAAATAAAACTTATAACACTACATTTAATATTTAAACGATAAAAATCAAGACAAGAGAGGACAGGCAAAGTTTATGCATTTAGTATTGCCAGGCCTAATGAGCAGTGACCAAATATCTGTGCCTGAAAGACACGGTGGATATTTGTTCGCGTCCACAAGGGTCGTCTGTGCCTCCCCAAGTGGGGTCAGAAGAACCTGGGCATTATAGCTTTCCGTACGGAACATTACGCCTAGCATGGGTAGTCAACTACCAGCACATTCGAAAAACGTATAATTTCAAAATACATGCGTCATTGGCACTATAACCAAATTAATTAATGTTTTCACTAACACAAATATATTTTACAGAGGCCTCCCACTAGTTAGATTACAACCGCCCACCACGACGATCAGCTTGTAAATATATATAATTAAGGGATAAAGAGGACCCACCCAACCCTATTATATTTAATTACAAATTTTTCTCGCTCTTTGCTGGTAATCTATCTCAAAATTATCATCTCCATCAGGCCATTTGGAATACATTCTTGCGAAATTTCTTAGTTTCTGATGCGGTGTCAACTATCATTGCTAAAATTTAAAAGCCATTAAATTACAGATGTTATTTATCATTTTATCGTCAGAAATTAAATTCTACCTGACTATTAGGCAACTGTTATTTGTGGTATACTTTTTCAATGACATTTCCCACCATAAAACACAGATACCTAAATATAATATATTTATTTAAAGAATTAATTCATGTCTTACATTATTAATAATATTCTTCAGGTAGTACTTTACAATTTCTAATTGTTAAAAACATCGGTTTTCCCATTTTTCTTGACATTCGTTGAAAGTTTACATATTTAAGTCTGATAATTCATGTTGAAGGACACCTACAATCAGCTAATTCATTTAAAAAATCCATTTAACTCCTTTAGTGTTTCACCATTTGTCTGGTTCATCTTCCTCATAATCATATAATTCATGTTAATAAGAAATCTCTAAATCTAAAAAACTATAACTCCTTTAGTGTTTCACCATTTTTGTCTGACTCATCTTCTTCATAATCATTAATTCATTTCTTCACACTACTAAGTTAAAATAATTAAAATATTGTAGTAAATTTTTATTTACTTACTTTATGGATACTAAAACGAAAGAAATAAAGTTATATCATAATTATATTTAATTAATTAAATTTAAATAATTAAATTTAGTATTTAAACATATTTAAACAATTTAGTTATTTAAGCATATTTAAACATTTTATTATATAGTATTTATAAAATATTATAATATTATAATTTTATGTATTCTAAATTTATTAATTAATACAGTATAATTTTATATAATATTATAATATTATGTACACTTATATATCCTTCATTTAATTTTTTAAATTCAAAAATTTATAATGAAGATTTTTTGAATTAAAAAATATTCTGTTAGTATTTCCATGCAGAAAACAACGAATTCAATAATTAAAATCTTAATTTTCATGTTGTTAGGGTTGTGGCCAGAAGTTAATCGCCATCTAATCGTTTGTTCTCAATTTCGCTCATTTTTGTTCAAAACATTCAGGAGAGTTGTTATCTGGAAAGTTTCTTTAGCTCAGCTTTCTTTAAACACTCACGGCATCTTGAAAGATGTGACACTGGAAATAAATTAACAATGGGTGGTCTTGCATACATGTTGTTGGTTTGAACTGTTGATTTATTTTAGAAATATGTATATTAAAAACATTTAAGGTATCATTCAGTAAAATAATATAGTATTTTGAGTATTTTTTAGTTGATTTATAAATAACAGTATTTTGATATATCAATAAAAGACCATATACTCCTAGTTTATCCGACAAAATATTCTGTCCCCCTATGGTATTGCTAGCAAGGGTACTGGTCACATTCAACATGTCGCAATATTAATCATTTAGAAATTCTTAGGTAATTTAGTGAGAGATGATTCGTGAATATTTTAAATGTAACTTTACACTTATGTCGAGCGACTAATTTATTGGTTAACTTTGTAGTCATTTAAAGCAAAAATTAATTTATTCATCTAATGTTCGTTACAATAGTTAATAATATGAGAAAACATGGTCATTATTCATTGATAATTTTAAATTCTTTATCATTTGGAGTAAATGTTTGAGGCAAAAATAATTAAAGGAGTCATAATAGAAATATGGTTATCATTTATCCAATAAGGGGTTATTAGTTAGAAATATATATTAAAAAGTAACAATTATTTTCTAATTTAATTAGATGATCATTAGACGTAATATATCTTTGCGAGAAATTTAAGATGTTTGAGTAACCAAAACATGGATATTTTGTACGATAAATTTATGAATATTGGTTAATTTAGTCATTAAAATAATAATATAATAAGGTAATTTAGGAAATATCATTTATCCATCCGATAACAATATTCTTCAATAGATATTCAACCGATTTAATTTCTAATTAAAATCATAAATTTCCTTCAAAGATCATTTTTCTTTAGTTGTTTTCCAATTCTTTTAAGTTAATATTTCTCAAGCTTTGTCAACGATATCCCCAAAATGAATAAAAAACTTCTAAATAAAAATAATTTAAAGCAATAACCATTGATATCAATTAATTCTAAAGATTTCAAATTTCTCATTGTCAAAAACAAGTAAATTGATCATTAACCATTAATAAAAACCGTGGATAATTAATTAAACTGGTTCTGAAACATAAATTACTGTGCAACCTCTAAAACGATATAATTTCACAGGAACTATTCACAGCTGACTATTTCCCTTCAAAATTTGATATTTTACCAATAAGAATATATAAATATTCAAAACATTAACCGATCCCTCACCAAATATTTCTAGCATTTAAAAACCCCCTTAAAAATCATATATTACCATCTTAACCTTCACTAAATCCAACCGAATATAATTTCACCCACTTGAGCCCTTTAATATATCTTAAAATCCATAGAAATTCTTCAAAATATGAATTTTATTTAATTGTTACAAACATTCTTCCATTGAAATAATTTAGTAGCTAAATTCAAAGACCTCAGTAAAAGATCAAAATTCGCTAAAATGAATATTTCCTACAAATATTTCACCACATTCACCATCAAATATCTAATTAGAGATGAAATATATTGATAGATCATCGATTCGGCTAATTATAGCCATTATAAAATGATATATCTTTCAAACTAAATCACAAATTTCAGTATATTTTACATTAATTTTCAAGTAGATTTCAAATATATCATCATCATGATAAAATTAGTGGTTTCAACTTTAGATTTTCAATATTTTAAAGTATCATCAATGTGTAAATATTCTTAGAAAAATATATTGATATATTAATTTAGTCAAATTCAATATCATTACAAAGTCATTATCATCAAAAATTATCCTATCACTTGATTATAACCTCATTAAAAATTAATTTTTATTTAAAATTTAAAAACAAGTCAATAAAATATAGCAAATTATCAAGAAATTAATTAAATTTATCTTAGAATTAACACTAAGCCTTAAATATTCTTTCAATTAACATGAAATTCACAAAAAAATGTTGGTAAAATCCCGCTAACTCTAAAAAATTACAATGAATTTAACGCCAAATAATAACCAAATATTTGCCTAAATAAAACACAGCAGTACCTTTACGATCAGTACCTTACGACCAATACCCTTACAAGCAGTACCCATAGAGGGAGAAAATATGTTGTCGGATAAACTCAGAGTATATATAATAAAACGAATTAACTATAACTCCATCAATTGAATCAGTCAAATTAACACAAATTTTAATAAAAAATCTTATTCTAAAATGGTAAGCAGCGTAAAATCGAAAGATAACACAGAGATAAAATTAACAATATTATTCTCAGGTGGTAAGAATCATCATTATTCTATGATTAATTAATATTGAAATTCAAAAAAGTGAAAATAGTGCTTGAATTATTCATTAATGGAAAGTAAATGTAAATATAGCGAGAAGTGGCATAGATAAGATGGAATATATATTAATTGCATTTATTTTAAATTATTTCATGAAATTCATTAAAATAATGACTTTAATAAAAAAATATTTAATAAATTTCAAAGGAAATATTTATTGGGCAGGCTCATAGTGGAAAATCGGGGGCTATAAAGTGATGAGGATATATAAATTTATTTCTAAATGATATGAGTTACTAACGAATTAAATATTCTAATAATGTGATCAAACATTTATTTGCTAAAGTATTTAAATCCACAAATGAAACATACATAACAAATGGTATTTGACCTGCGGCAATATGATAATTCATATTTAAATTTTGATTAACCTCCTTTAATATTGAATAATAATTATTATTATTTACTATTTTACATTAAAGATTTCTACAAATATTCTAAAAGATAATTTAAGATACCATTACTTCTTCAATCAAAAAGATCTCTCAAAGTTAAGAAGGAAACAAACGTGTGTCAGAACACAGTACCCAGCATTAACTTTACTTAAATATATGGAAAACACTAAGGTATATGAGGGTTAATATACTCAAAAATAAAAATGGGCTCAATTAAAATTTAGTTGTCGCTTTGTGTGTAATACACACATTTTTTATGATAAATTTGTATTTTTCATACAGTTAACGTAATTTTCTTAGGATTTTATTCATATAAATATATAGATAAAATTAATTTTCTATAAAATAGGCTTGATTAAAAATTATGTCTCGTATGTTGTGTGTAATACACACATGTTTTTACGATAAATTTGTATTTTTCATACAGTTAACTTAATTTCCTTGTATATTTATTCATATATTATAGAGATAAAATTTAATTTTCTTTAAAATGGATTGATCTAGAGTTTAAAATGTTGTATTATTTTATTACTTTGTTGCAATATTTTATAATCTTATAACAATTTGCTTAAATATTTTACATCTGGTGAAATATTTCCGAAATATGTTATTACTTTGTTGTAATTTACTGAAAGACTTCACAATTTATTACAATATTCTTTTTAATTTGTTGTCCGTCTTCGAAATAATGTATTGATTTGTCCAATTAACATCATTATTTTATTACTTTGTTGCAATATTTTTATTATTTTAGTTACAATTTGATAAATATTTTACAACTTTGTTGAAATTCTCTGAAATATGTTACTACTTTGTTGTAATATTTCTAATCTTGTTACAATTTGCTTAAATATTTTACAACTGTTGAAATTTATCTGAAATATGTTATTACTTTGTTACAATTTTATGAAAACGTATTACTGTTTTGCAATTTGATGAAAAATGATATTACTTTGTGGGTTCATCACATTATTTTTTATTAAATTATTATGAAATGTTAAATAAGTCAACTTTAGCATCAAAATGTGTTTTAAAATATATTGAACTTTTAAAATACCGCAACGTAATATATTTTTGTCATACCTTTCATTGATTTAAGTTGGTCAGAATTTAATCATGTGTAATATATAAGCAGTAACTTTTTCAAATGTTTGTCATTTAAACTTTTATTTAACTTATATAAAGTGAATAATTTTTTATTCTCTATCTAATATTAATGATTATTTTCTTTAGTGAACGGATGCAGTTTATATAAATTTTGTATTGCCGAAAGTCATGAAGATGTGGAGAACTGTAAATCAGTTACATCATCATATTTCAAGATAAATGACTCTACCTTATCGGGTTACATATGTCCGGAAATGTCTCATTATATCACCAGGTAGGTGGTTAATGTTTGTACGACAACACGGACACCATCTTAGAAGATTCGAAGAAAACGAAGAGCAGGATGATCACTAAAAGTAATACTCTTTCTACTATTAACAATTATTAATTTTTATAGTACAATCGAAAATGAATACATCATACGATCCTAAGCAGATTAAAGAATATGTTACAAGTTATGTTATTTAAGTTGTTTAATATTAATTATAAATATAGTTTAGACAAAACTCTGGCACCACAAAACGAAAAGTCAATATTTTACGGAAATGGAGACTCTAACATACAATTGTGTCCACGTCGGGAGTCTGACTTAAATGGTTCTCGTGTTGAATTGACAAGCGATGTATCTGCAATTAATCTCCTGACATTGTTGTTCCAGATTGTCTCATCAAAGAAATAGAAGATCATATTCAACGAATGGGGACAGTAAAAATCCAATTTGGACTTTGTGCAGAGTTTATCAAAGAGGATGGTGAAATTAAAAAATGGTGTTTGTCGAATAAAGCAATTACAATGTCATCTTCATTTATTAATGATTGGAATTGAAAAAATTAAAAGAAAAGTTGGAGAAATACACTCAACAAAGTAGTGGGTGGAGAATTCATAAAATATTAGAAGTTACTATGATTTTAACTAAATTATCAGACATATACACGTATCTGGTAAGTTTATTTACATTATTATATATATAAATCAAGATATTTACTTAGGTTCAAGTTACATTAAACGCCAAATTACCTGAAAAACTGTCAGGCTTTAGTTAATGTTCAAAATAATGATCAATTCTGCTTTTTATATGGCATACTGGCTGTATTACATTATGATGACATAAAACACCACAGAGAAAGAGTAATGAAATATTGGTTTCCAATGAAGTTGGTTAACATTTGCCAATTTGAAGCAATGAATCCTAATCTAGCGATCAATGTTCTCAAATATAATAAAGATCCAATTAAACAAAAAACTAATGATATTTTCAAGAATCCGTTCGTTGACTTGGTATATAGAAGTACTTCGACGGGATCTCAGATATATCTCTTATTGATTGAAGAAGGTAATATTTCCTTTAATCATTAAAATATTAACTAAATTTTAGACTTAAATTATCATTTTTGGCTGTAACCAATCTCGATCGACTGCTAAATTACAGAGATAGAGTAGAAGGAGTCAGAATCCAATCACAATGGTGTCATACATGTCTTCATGGGTTTCGAAACGTCCTGCTTTTGAAAGACATATAGGTCTTTGTAGGAAAAAATGTGGAGCGGACGACTCTATACTCAATGCCAGAGAATAAATATATCGAATTTAAAGACTGGAGTAAAACTATAAAACAGCAGTTTGTTGTCTACGTGGACTTTGAATCGATATTACCTCTAGATGACAAACACTTCCAAAAACATGAGCCGATTGCATCTGAATTTGTGCTTCTTCATCAAGGTTGTCCGATCCGAAATGAAACATTTGTTGGGAAAACTGTATCATTCAGTTCATACAAGCAATTGGATGATATAGCTACAGACATAGTTTATCCGTGTATAAAATTAATGGATCAAAGGAAATGATGGAACTCACTTGGGAACAGCAGGAAGAATTTACGAATCAAACCTCATTGCTACCTTTGTAAAAAGATTATCAATATACCTGTTCGAGATCATGATCATTTTACTGGTCAATATTTCGGAGCAGCATGTCAGATTGCAACTTGGCTAGAAGAATCAATCCGTCTTTACCTGTTGTATTTCATAATCTTCGTGGATATGACATTTCATCATATATTAAAATATGCAATTGGAAAATTCCCTGATTGGAATTTAAATGTTATTCCTCAATCAACAGAAAAGTTTCTCACACTTACAGCGACATCGAAAGGCAGGAAGAATTAGATTCATTGATTCTTTACAATTTTTAAATAGCAGCTTGGCAAATTTATCAAGAATTTACCATGTCTTCCACTGACCTCAGATGTTTTCGAATCACAGATGATGACTTGTAAAACCATTTTTCCTTATGATATGGCTACATCAATGGATGTTTTACAGTCAATAACAGAATTACCACCGATTTGGGAGGGAGTTAGTCAAGAGATTATATACATGCAAATCGAATCTGGCAACAATACAACTGTGAGACACTGCTAGATTACATGCTCGTATATCTCAAGTTGGATGTTTTTCTGTTGGCCGATGTTTTTTGAAGGCTTTCAGAGAAAAACATTTGACGAAGATGGACTTGATGCTCTATCGTTTGTTTCCATACCCGGATTAAGTTGGGCATCAGCTATTAAACAGTTACCTGACCGGTAGAACTTATTCAAGATCCAGAGCTTTACCGTTTATTTGAAGCTGGTATTCGTGGTGGAATGACATTTATCAACAAACATCATGTTGAAGCTGATGAATCAACACAAATGTCATACCTAGATGTTAATAATTTATATGGATGGGCGCTGTCGCAAAACTCCCTGTGGGGAATTTAGATGGATAAATGATCAGACTGAAATGAATGGTATTGTTGAAAGATGTGCAAATGGGGATGAGTTTGATGGAGATCGTGGATATGTTCTAGAGGTTGACATCGTCATTCCTGATAGTATACAAGATAAGCTAGATGATTTACCTATAGCTCCTGAGCTTTGTTATCCACCTGGTAGTAAAGTTGAAAAGCTGTTGTTAACTCATGAGCCTAAGAAAAACTATGTAGTTAATGGTAGAGTTTTGACAGAGTGGTTGAGTTACGGCGCAAAAGTCACAAAAGTTAATCGTGCTGTAGAATTCAAACAAGTGGCTATTTTCAAAGGATATATTGATTACAATACCAAAATGAGAGCAGCTAGTACGGATTCGTTCAGCGAGATATTATAAGTTAAAGAACAACAGTTTATACGGTAAAACTGTGGAAACACTTGAAGAAACGTATAAATTTGAGATTATGCAGCAAAAGCAAAAGATTGATAACTTATTGTAGTCATCCTATGTTTCGTCGTAGCATCAAGATTGCGGATGATCTCATTGCTGTTATACTCAATAAGGAAATTGTGTGTTTAGATAGACCAATGTATATTGGACAAACCGTACTTGATTTATCCAAACTTCGCATGTACCAATTTCAATATAAAGAACTACAGAGTTATAGAGAAAAATTCAATTGTCAAATTAATATCGTAGCTGGTGACACAGATTCCTTCTTTTTAGAGTGTAAAAATGTAGATTTACGCTTACAACTATATCCAAAAATGATTGAAGATGGGCTCCTAGATACTTCAAATTATCCAGTGACCGATCCGTTGTTCTCTGATAAAATTTGTTCTGTAATCGGAAAGTTAAGGATGAGAATAAAGGAAATCAATATAAAGAATGGGTGTTTCTTCGACCCCAAGTGCTACTCACTCCAAGGCGATAAAAACACTCTAAAAGCCAAAGGAATAAGACTTACAAACTCTAATCTTACCATGAAGCCTATAAAAAAGTGTATACTGATGGTGGAACAGTGAGCATCCACAAAAAAGAATAGGAAGTGTCAATCATCAGTTGTATACTTTCATGACAGAAAAACGAGCTCTCCAATGTTTGGACGATAAAAGGTATTGGTACAATTGTAATGAAAGTTATGCCTACGGTCACTATAAGATTCGCCAAATGCATATTGCAACTACTATGTCTAGAAATGAATGCAAATCGAAACAAGTACTTTAACAATTAAATTTATGTGAATAATAAAATATATATTGTGAATTGTTTGACTTAGTTAATTAAAATGTGTTTTATCATTTAATTATTCATTTGTCCAATTAATTTAGATAATTAGTTTCAAGTAAGAAATATTATTTTTGTGTTTATTTTATTTATTTTTTTCCGAAAAAATTAATATCCGGTTTATCTAAAATTAACTCAGCGTTTTATTTTATAATAAATTAAATAATTTCTAATTAATATTTTATTCAAATTGAATATTATTGTTATAATTTAACTCTTGTTAGAATATAATGTAAATGTAAAATTAAAAAAATAATAATAATAATAATAATAATAATAATAATAAATAAATAAATAAAATAATACTAAATACAACCTTACTTATAGTGACAATTTCAAATGACAGTTGATCAAAAAATACAAAATAGACATAAATTTTCGATGTTGCCTTTATCAAACGTTTAAGAATTTTACTGTATTTTCAATGGCAGTTAATGTCTTTTTTGATCCTCAAACTTTATTACTTTAAATTACTAAAACCTGTTTTAATATCTTTCAGTTTTAATTAGATTTGAGTTATTAATTTCTAAAGTTATACTAAAAGTTGTATAATTAAAATTGATTCCAATGCAAATATCATTTCATCTAGTCTTCATTATTCAACTGAATATAAGACGCTATAATTTCGATATTATCAAACAGAACTGTAATAAAAATTAAATTTAAGCCTCACCAAAAACATTTTTTAATGGACTCGTTAAAGTTGTTTTGAAGTTTACCCATTTCTGTAAGGCTTCAACCAAGTGACCCTCTTGAATAAGAGATTTTCGGAAACTTTCAATAATTTCAAACGTAACGGTTTCAGATATTTTCTTTATTTATTTCTTCCATTTCTATTTAATAATAATTCTAATTTAATCTGTTTTTGTTATTTTTGACTGATGTCAACTAAAATTAAAAAATAAAAAGTACAATTTATCAAATTAACAAAAAAATCTTTCAAATGTAATAAAAAGGAAAAAAAATTTCTTTTTATGCGTTTAGTATTAAATTTCACAGTTGTTCAGTAACAAATTTATCAAAATATTAGAACAATATAAATATTTATACAAATGAGACAATGTAGTACTAATCAACATAATTTTATTACGCTTATTTTTTTCTTTTTTAGTATATCTAATTTTTTTTATTAATATTTATAATTTTAAAATCAACAAAAGGATTAATTAATATTTTATTTGAAATTTTATTAAAATAGAAATTATAATAAATTATTAGTTCAAAATAAATATTCTTGTCAGGTGTTTTATTTATATAAAGAATAATCAAAATATATGTCTTTTTGGTTTAAAATATTAAAATATCTAAATTCTATATATTTTTTCAAAAAAATTTTTCATTGGTCTTATAATTAGCGTCAAAACATCCAGTGTCAAGCCAGTTGGTGTTAAATTGTCATGTATCCTACAAACATATGGCTATTTTGATGTCAAAGAACAGGAAATAGATCTAGTTTTCAGTATTATCTTTAAATTTTATTTGTGTTTTAAAAACATAACAACTTCCCTAATCGCATACAGTTTACCAAATTTCAAGTACCTTCCCTTCGGAAACTGATAGATAAGATAAAATGAAATGTGCTTTTTAGGCCTACTAAGTTTTGTTCTTTAGATTAGGTATTTTAAATTTTACTAGTAGACAACATTTCAACAATGATTTTATCTATTCATTTAATTTATTTAAATACCTTTCCCATAACGACGATAAATGTTTAGCTAAAACAATCAGTCAATGTTACAAAATATATACTTCTTAGAAATCCCTACCAAGACTATTCTTATTTGATAATTTTATACAAAACAGTTAAACTATTTGAATTTTCATAGGGTTACACTCCAAAATCTCACCTTTATGTAATAAAAAACTTTTGACAAAAAAAATATAATAAATTTCAAGGCTATCAAGAAAAATTCCCGGACCTATGGCAAAACTATAACTCTTGATTCTATAATAAAAACAAATAATATTAAAATAATATTTTTTCAAAAATAAAGATGTATTATCTATTTAAAGAATAAAACAGAAAAATTCCTTGAAAATAATATTTTTAATTTATTATAATATTTTACAATTTTTAAGTTATTACTTTTTTCAGATAATAATAATAATAATAATAATAATAATAATTATTATTATTATTATTATTATTATTATTATTATTATTATTATTATTATTATTATTATTATTATTGTTGTAGTTGTTGTTGTTGTTATCCTATGTATTTAATATAATATAAGTAAATAAATAAAATAATAAAAGAAACATATTTTATTTCTCAATTACTGAAAATTATGTTTTTAATTAATAGGCTAAAGAATTGTTTGCGATTAAGACGGGACCCTTGTCAAAAACCTCGGATGTCACGCGCTTTTGCTAGTCCGGGTGAAATATAATATAATAAATTACCTAATTCATAAACAAAAACCTGGTTAGCGGTAAAAAATAACAATACCACCTACAATAAAAATAATAAAAATATAATGCAATTATTGTTTTAATTTGTGTTACAGTTCCTTTCAAAATAATTTCACCAGAATATGATAAATCCAAATTGTAATTAAACATTGAAAAATGTATTATTATCTGGGAATGAAAATTTTCTGTTGGTAGAGATTCCACTATACATTTTCCAAATTATTCTCGACACATAGAATAACCAACAGCGAATTCGTTTCAAACCAACCCAGCAGTCAATATGACAGAGCGGACACCTGCAATTTTTGGAAGGAAACATTTAACCAAATATTCCTCTCTAGAAACAAAAGGCCGGAAATATTTTGTATCATTGTTACGGGCTGTCCGGTGGTTGTTATCTGCCTATGAAACTGCAGCTCACTAATCTGATAACAGCCCGGAATTGTCTTTAACAAAAGTAACTCAACTTGTTCAGTCTGATTCTCGAATTTACAATTGTTATTTCTACTTTTTTTCGCTTGCCCTACTTGAAAAGATTATTTTCCGATAAATTCCCAACCAGAAATCTTTGAGAATAAAAATAAGTGACATTAATATTTATAAATTTTTGTCAATTCTTTGATTACATTGTCTGTGATTTTTAGAATTGAATCTTTTCATTCCTCTTCCAATAATACTCTATGGAATTATTTTCTAGGATTTTCAAGCAAATTTATACTGGATGATGTTTAATTTTTTTAAAAGATTTTTTAAAATTTTTTGCTCAATGAATGTTTGTCTTTGTTGTAACGCAACGCGATTAAATTTTTCACATATGTTCACAATGAAATGAGGACACGAATAGTAATATTATTTGTAATTTTGGTGAGCTGGGTCTTGAAAATCTTCGGGGTTGCCCATCCAACTGTTTAAAATTTAGAGAACTTAACTGTATTATTATTGGTATTATTCCACAAAAAGGTATAACACAAATTGCATCTGAAGTTATTTTTGCGTTTTTGTTTATATTAGCAATTCAATATTTGTTTTAAAATTTTTTTTTCTTTTTTGAAAAATTAGTAAAGAATCATTACTGAATATCAAATATTATTTTATTTTACTATTTTAAAAATATTTTAAATATGGCATTTTTATTTTAAAAATAAATTTAATGATAAATATATTTTTAATTATATTTTTAAATTGTTTATTAGCCAAAGTATGGGGTATTAAAACTCATTATTTATTATGATCAATTTTATTTTTCATGTTATTAAAAATTTATACAACATTTTTAGTTTCTTGTTGATCAGTGGCGAGGAGAAACAACTCTGAGGAATATTTTGCCTTTGACATTTTACGTACATCTGTCCATTCAAGAAATACAAGTCTGTCAAATTCAGGCCTCTGACTTTTAGCAAAAAAATAAGTTGCAAGTTGAAAATGGTACAGTTGACCTAGAAATAACAGACAAAACGATATGTGCAAATGTCCCGTTGCTACTGTTCACCGTTTGGAGGATTTTTCTGACAGACACACAGACAATCACATGTATTTTCTGTTTTATAGGATTGATAAAATTAATTTTAATAATTTGGCATATTTGAATTCGAAAATTCTCTGCTATAAATGTTTAATATTTAAAACTCATTGAAAAATTACTTTGAATATTAATTATTAAAATGTTAAGTGTAAACCGGCCTTAAATAAGGTTTCCCTTAAATACTGACCCAAACGTCTAACCAATCTAATATGAACTACCACTAATTCACTTCCAAAAGTCATGCCCTATTTTCGGTTACCTTTAAATTGCCAAGACCTCTCACATGACGTTTTAGACAGAATTTAAGGGAAACCTCATATAAGATCAATGACACTTAACAGGTTATTTATTATATAATAAACATTTGTATCATGAAATTAATAACTTTAACCTTCAGAAGAAGGCAAACAGAAACTTATCAATACCGTAGAATACTTCATACTCGTATATGAAAATTTGTATATTCAATAAAATAATTTAAGTCATTTGTTTTGATGAAAAGCCTCGCATATGATGACAAAATAGTTTTAGTTTTCGGATGAGTTTTAAGCGATTTTTTAAAGGGGCTATAAAAATTCAGATTAGTCTGTTGTACTCGACTATACTATTAGATTTAAAAATAATCGTGATGGAAATGACCTAAACCTAGATCCATTTTTTACTATTTTTTTTACTTTCGCTGCTACTGTTGATAGTGTATATATTAGACATCAACTCACAACAATATACAGGGTGTTAGGGTTAAATTTGACAGTTTCTTTTCAAAAAAAAGATACCTTAGCCAAGAATAAATAGAAAATTGACGTAAAAATTAAAACAATTACAAGAGAATTCACCCTCAGAATCCATCATGACTTCGAACGAGCTCCGGAATCTGGCACATGAACCTTCACAGTATCTCTAGGGAGAGCCTTAAATTATTAAATATTTAGGTCCAAAATGGGAATATTCTCAAATCCCGACTCATCGAGCAAGTCTTTTCAGTTAACAAGATGAAATCAAGCCACATGGTTTTAGAAAAGATATACTCATCTAAAAACGAGCAATATTTTTTTTCATATTTGAATGGAATTTCAAAACGCCGCTGAGTCCTATGAAATCATTTAAATTTTTATTTGTTTCTTGCTGTCTTGACCATGCAAACGCTTTCCTTAAGGTTAAGTTTTACAATTATATTTTTGCTATTGTTTTTATAATTTCTGTGATTATTAGTTTTGTTCTAGGACTTTCCTTCTCCATAGGACGATTACACTCTTCAAATAGAGAATCAAACAAGGATCAAGAAATTCAATTATCTATGATTAATAATAAAATTTTAACTATGGATATAAGAAATAAATAAAAATTTAATTAAAATAATTAAATCAATTAAGTTAATTCAATTATTAAAATCGTTTTTTTATTCACATTTAATCTGTTTTATCTTTTTTAGAATTTGATAAACTTTTATTACAGTTTAAAGTCATTTTTTCTCCTATTTAACACCAACTTTCGGCATTTCCTTTATCAAGTGTTATTTAATAATGAAAATAAATAAAATATTGAAAGATTATTAAAGTGGGTATTAAGATTATTTCAACTCTTATTTTTGTTCACTATAATAATAATTTTCAAATAATCACAAGATTTTCACTATATATCTTATATAGCAGGGGTCGGCAACCTTTTCGATGTGGTGTGCCAAGCCATTCTGACAATTATTTCAGGGTGTCACCTTATTTCTTTTTACAAATAAGTAATGGTATATGTCTGTCACATTAAATAATACAGTTCTTTATGAAAGTAATATGATCCCAAAATTATTTTTAAATACATTTATTTGAAAAACAAACAACTCCACCGCGTGCCATAGGTTTTCGACCCCTGTTATATAGTATTGAAAGAATTTCTTAAGTTTTTTACCACTGATTTTTTGTTCATACGACATTGTCTTTATTAATAATAAATCGACTATAAATTAGTGAAACATATCGATGTTTTTTTGATATTCACAAATTATTGGCACAGGCCTTTTTCAAGTGATTATGGATATTATTTATTAATTTTAAGAATAGGGAAAAACAAATTAATTTTATATTTTATTTTAATTTTATTGCTTGAATTTAATTTAATTTTAAGTTTTATGTTAAAGAAATTTTAAGTTAATTGAATGATGATGAATGTTGTACATGTTTTAATAAAAATGGTTTCTGCGACTAATATTTGTAATAAATTCTTGAAGCTGTGTTGTAGGGGTTGAAATTTTGTTTCTTTCAGGGTTGGGTCTTCTTTATGTACTTTATCCCAGTGTTCTGCTTTTGATTTCGATATGTTCATTAAGTCGTGCTCGAAATGTTCTATGTGTTTCTCCTATGTACCTTGCGTCAAATCTTGTTTAAGTGATTTAATATAAAATGTTTTCGAAAAACAAAATCATTTTGTAGAAGAACGGCAGAAGGGATCTCAATGAAGAATATCTGATGTTGGAGATTTTCGAAGTTGTGATTTCAAAAGTGCAGCGGCGATGAAGGTTGGGTGGGTATGTGGGTATGGGTGAGTATGTAAATCTGTATTGCGAATAAAGGCTCTGATTTTATTGTATATAGTTATAGTTTAGGAAAGAGAATCGCAGATATACTATTGGTTTGTCATTATGTTGTCTTGTTTATCACCTAATGCTGAGAGGTTCATTTAATAAATATTTTTCTACGAACTCTTCTGGATATTCATTTTTCAAATCAAAATAATATTAATAATCACTTGACAAGTGCTGTGTCGTAAATTCGTGAATATAAAAAAACAGCGATGTTTTTAACTAATTCATAGTCAATTTATTATTAATAAAAAAATATATTATATAAACTAAACTTCAAATAAAACTTGAAGAGCTCAATAATTTTTAAATTAAATTTTTATATATATGTTCATATATAAATTTAATATATAAATAAATTTAATTTTTTTATTTAAAACATAATTTATATTGATTTAAAAAATTACAGGTAACCATCCTACGACACGGTTTCGTTTTAATACGATCGGAATTTAGGGGAAACCCTCGCAATATAATGTTCTTCTACGACATCCGGTCATTTTATCAGACCATTTTACTTTAATATTTTTTATTTAATTTATAAATAAGTTTTAAAGAGAACCAGAGTAGTTATTATTTCAGGGTCCTTGCAAATACTTAATAAAAATATTTTTATTTAAAATTTCAATCATTTTCAATTTGTTTTCTTAAAACAGATTGAAGGTGAGAAAAACATGATTTTCCTGATAAAATAAAATAGATAAAATATTTGACGGCATGGTGGGGGGGGCGGAGGCAAGAGAGTATTGTGGAGAAGAGGGTTCATAGAGGTTTTCATAAGGTTGAAAATTACAGTTTTTAAATTAATCAATCTAATTTGTTATATTTTTCTGTGAATTTTATATTGTGGAGCTCATTTGCACTCGACATCAGAATATATCATCTCAAGAGATGCTCAAATATCATTTATTAAGATCTGTACTAATTGATGAGGCATATTCGATTATTTCATTTATCATTGAGTATTCTGAACCAAGACTCTGCTCGTAGTGAAACGGCAGCATGATATGCCATTTAATCTGGAACTGATATTGACAACTGGGTCTATGTAATCAAATTTCTTTTTTTTTGCACTCGTATATAATTAAATCAAAATTTACTGGTGCACTGATACAATTGTAATACGATTTGGCACCCTCTCGCGTCTCAGAGACATCGCGAATGTCTTGTCCCTTCATTTGTCTCAATTTCTATCCCACAACGAACATACTGTAGGAGACTGTCCAACAGTATATCAAGAATCATTATCATTTTGTCCCTCGATGAATACTAGATCCCTGATCTGTCCAATGTTAATAGGATAATGAACAGCTCATGTTTCA
The DNA here is from genome assembly GCA_959609185.1 of Schmidtea polychroa. Taxonomy (NCBI): domain Eukaryota; kingdom Metazoa; phylum Platyhelminthes; order Tricladida; family Dugesiidae; genus Schmidtea; species Schmidtea polychroa. Next base: position 38,065 of record CAUHTR010000121.1, read on the forward strand.
ATAAGCAATACGGCTAATTTCGTTTGACAAACCTGTTATTATTGCGCTTCTAAAAAAACTGACTAATAATAGAGCTCTCAGTCAAAACTATTAGGTAATCAATCGTTGCACTTGGGAATTCATTTCTTCAACCAAATCGACAGGATGAATTTCATTTGTATTTTTAAATAATTTTTTTTACTTTATTTAGTTTCTAAAATTAATTTTTGAATATAATAACAATAATAATAATAATAATAATAATAATAATAATAATAATAATAATAATAATAATAATAATAATAATAATAATAATAATAATAATAATAATAATAATAATAATATAATAATAATAATAATAATAATAATAATAATAATAATAATAATAATAATAATAATAATATAATAATAATAATAATAATAATAATCTAAAATAAATTAAATTATTTTACTTTAGCTCGATGGAGCTGCCACCATGCCTGTCAAGTTCTGTAATTTTGTTTTGACATTAAATTGATTGTTAATTATCAATTAATCAATTAATTAGTTTTTATTTCTTAATATAATTGCTTAGGAACCCCCAATCGATTCATTATTATTAACTTCTTATTAACCTCTTCATTTCCTACATGTATATACATTCACCCTCGGAAAATACAAAATTTTAATTAATTTTGCATTTCAATTTTATTTTCAAATTTTTGTGTTAAATTTTATATTTCAATAGCTTTACACACAATTTTTAGTCTCGACATTAATTTTACAAAATCCTCACAATATTCCATGTTGTTAAATAATAGAAATTTAATTTTAATAAAAACATGTTTATAACGAAAAAAACATACAATACAAAAGTTAAAAATAATTCTTATCATTGTCCTTTTTTATAATAATTATTGCGTAACCGTCTACCGTATTTCCGGAAAATAAGATCTGGTTTTATATAAATATTTGATTCAAAAGATGCATTGGAGCTTATTTTTAGCGAATATCTTTTGTTTTCATGTATAAAAATTTATATTTATTCAAATATTCTCAATAGTCACAACTCTTCAAACCCCTATTTCCGGTGTGAATTTCTTGGATTTCCATTTCCATAACATACTTAGTTCCTGGAAAACACAGTACTTGGGGCTACTGTAATTGAAAAGGCCTCCGTTACTAATATCATGTCACAAATTAGATTATAAATTATAAATATAAATTAATGAAAAAAAGTTTTCAATAGAATTTATAAGTAGTATACAATTAAAGAATACATAAATGACAACGTAATAAAAATGTATTTTGATACATCAAATAATTTAAGTCCAAATCCGGAACCGAAGCACATAAATGCAGCGATGCACAATACAAATGCCGGTAAACGAAGCTTAGATAAATTTTCCCGGTCTGATTTTAAATAATATTAGTTTTTTTTGACGTTTTGGAGCCTGATAAGTAAGAAAAGTGTGCAATGATGTCGATATTAAGAATGCCATTAAAGAATAGCTGATATAAAATGACAGAGTAATGCCGTAGACATCCATACAGGAGTTGATGCATCGCTGTCAATCAGGCGTGTAGAGACACAGAGTAACATGTCACAGATACGGTAAACACTCACAGCAAGCACAAGTCCACGAAGTCTGTGGTGCAATTATGCCATTTTCCGATGCTGATAATATTGGAGACATTTATCGTTCACTTGGAGATGGTTTGTAATAAAATCCAACCAATTTAACTGAAGCATGTAAAAACTGAAAATAATTACATCTAATTAATGGTTTTGTTTATCTTTACCTGTTGGAGAGGATTTTATCTCTCTTCTTTGATGGTCTAAATTTATAATGACAATGGTCATTGAGTCAATTAAACCGATTTCAATTACCAGAATCCTATTAATTTGTTTTTATAAAAGTTAATTATGCCAATTATAATAATTATTTTTGCGATAAATTTACTTTTTTTAATCATTTTATGAAGACTTTATCTTTATATACTTTATATTATGTTGTTTTAATGTTACACTAAGCAAGGTTTCCAATGTATAAGCCTACCGGTAAAACAAAACATTTATTTATTACAATAATAATTATATAAATTATGTATTACATATTAAATGAGATTAAATTATAGTTCTTTTTCGAATCTGAAAATCTGAAAATTTTTTTAATAAGATTTTCGTAATAATAAGAGTTACTTAAAAATTAATATATTATAAAATTAATTTTTCAAAATTAAATCAACTTTATAATAACATTCCTATTTTTAGTTTCTTTTTTTTACTTAAAAATAAAAGTGAAATTATTATTTAAAATACTGCAACTAGAAAACAGGCTAAAAACTATATTTTATTAAAAGAATAATAATCCTTTTCAGTGAATTTAATTTTAAGATTTTAAAATTTTAAAATTATTTTTTTAATATTTATTTAGAAGTTTAAAATTAAAATAAAATGTTGAAAATGTTTTCTGAATTAAAAAAATATGTTAATTTAAAAAAAAATCTATAATAAAAATTAAAATCATAATAAAAAATAATAACAATAATAATAAAATTTTTATAAACAAAATTAAATTGAAATACAACAATAAAATCCTATTCAGATAATAATAACCACAAAACTGGGATTATTCTCTTTATTTAGAGGAAAAATCCTTTACATAGGATTGAATACTTTTCATATCAAAAATAATTTTCAATAAACGAATTTTAATAATAAAGAATAATAAAGAGAAAATATTTCAACAATCTCTAGAGTCATTAATAATTCTAAGAATTGTTGTTTTGATACATTGTTAGCATTAAACAACTTTGACAAGGATTTGCAGAAGTTTCTATGAAAATCTAAATCTATTCTGTTTGGATGTCGTCCTCTATAATTCTTTATCATCTGAATCGAATCTTGAGACTGTGTTGACTGATCAAGTCTCTTTATGCCGTCCACAATGAATTTGATCAAATTTGACCACTGAATATTTTCCTTTGACCACATATCATCAAAAGGAATTGTTACTGTATTGAAATTAAATGAAACCCTTTTGCTAGATGGAATATATTTATTTATTTCAACTTCGCTGATTATGGGAGATTTTTTTTTGAAAACTTATAAATTTCTAAGATATTAAAATCAACCAAGAGATAAATTATCTATTTGAATTTTGTTTTATTAAATCAACTTTTTAATAAAATATTCATTTAAATAATTCGCATCTATAATTTGCTTTACTATTTTCCAATTATCACTGAGTGAGGGGGGGGGATTTTGGAATAAATTAAAACAACCACAAATGAAATTAGTTTTGCGAATAAAGATTAATAAAATTACAAAAAGTACCAAGTAGATAGAAAGGTATAATCACAACGTTATCACTTTTAAAGTTTGAGTTGGATCATGAAGCTGATTATATTTTTAATATAATTAAATGATACAAATAAATGGAATACGGGGAATCAAATGAGTGAAATAAGAAATAGAAGAATAGGAAATTATTGTGGGGTAAGTAAGCGAAAATGAAACTATGGAAAAAAAGAAAAATTATACTATTTTTGTTTTTTTTTATGGATCGAGGATGTGAGTGGAATAGCTAGCTGAGAATGGAAATCTTTGGCTTAAAATAGAAGAATGGATGATAAATTTTAGAAGTTGGAATGTAGTGATGAAAGACTGCCACTAAAAGATGATATTTCCAGAATAAATAATAGTGTATTAAAACAAATATAATTTTACATACAAATCTTATAGTTTATTCTGTTAAAATCTTGTCGGGTTTTGATTTTCATTTTATTAAGTTCACTCGTTATTTGACACATTTTTTTATGTCATAAACATTATAAAATGGCGCCATATCAAAATTTACTTATCATAAATTAATTAAAAAAAATTATTTCCCTATAACCGCTAACATATAAAATCTTTTTTATAAAGGCTGAAATAATACTGTTACTCTTGTACAGAATTGTAATAAATCCCATTTAGATGTGCAAAATGACTAAACTTGAATTGATATCCATGGCGTTACTTTTATGGACTTGCCTGTATTTTATTAATTATTCTTTTTATCCTTATTTTATTATGCAACATGTTAATACCGATCATCAATTTATTGAGAACAAAACCTCATTTTGTAAAAAAGAAACCCTTCAGTAAAGTCAATGAAATCTCCACATATGATGGAATTTCTGCGACCCGCTGACAATGTCCAAACATTTAACAAAAATGTTCTGGAGAATTGAGAACACCATAATTATTTCCCAAATGCTGTTAAATTTTATAAGTTTTTTATATATTTATTTTAATCATGTGCAGCAAAGTAAAATATTATGCGTAGATGATAAGTTAATAGTTATATTTTTTATTAAATTTACATTTTTGTAATGTTTCTTTAAATAATTTAAATTTATTTATGTTAAAAATACTTATTTTAAATTGAAATTCCATATATTTTAAATTGTCATTTAAATACATATATATTATAAAATTTTTTTCAATAAAAAATAATTTCAGGAATTTAGAAATTTTCTCCTTGTTCCATTAATTCGATCAATACTTCTTATCCATTTCGTAGTATTTCAAAATATTTAACTTTCAACTTAATATTTCAATCTATCAAATTTCCAAATTTCTAATAAAGCTCTAAGTTGAAATTTTTAATATAAATTATAATTTACATTGTTTTTTGCTTATATACTACTCATTGAAAAGTGAAATGTGATAAAACGCTAGAAAAACACTCAAATCGCTTATTTTTATCCCGTATTAAATGATTGCTGCCATAATCTTTGCCCGCCTGTGTGTAGTTTGATTATAGTATTGTGGTGTATAGCGTATATGTGTTTGTATTTTATTTTTCTCAACAAAATTATTTTTCTGCATTTCGATAGTAAATGCCTCTAATTTATCCCAGTGTCCTTAATATTTATTCTTATTTCAAGTGTGTTATTTAATTTCAATAAAGTATTCGACTGGTCTTCCTGACAGATGACTGTGTTTTGTAGCAAAATGGCGATTTAATTTGTTTGGTACCATACTTTCATTTCCAAGTATATCCCCGCAAACTAAACACTGGGGACTAGGATTGTTTTCATTACCAAAAAATGTGAACCCCAGTTTCATATAATCATTATTGTATAAACGAATTTTGAATTTATTTTATTACACTTGTTGCCTACCAATTCAGCCAGTTCTTGTGTAGTTTCCTCCGCGAAAAATTAAATTTTTTTAACGAAATAATCGTCCCAGCAAAACAACCACAATTCAATAAAGAAACCATATTTATTGTCGTATATAACTGTCGAAAATATATTCGACAAATAAAATATTTATATTTAATAATATTTAATTATTTATTTATATTTCTCTATTTTTTTAAATTTTATTTTGCAATTACTCACTAATTCATTAATTTTTTTCAATTTTTTTGTCAATTTTTTCTATCTATTTATTTATTTATATATTTATTTACTGTCGTTTCGAAAATTTATTAAGATATTGGTTTCTTTTCAATAAACTGATTACATTGTTTTACCAATTCTCTCTAAGGCTATCTTTCATTATCGGATCGTGTTTCACATCAACTGACCCAAGTCAGAGTATCTTCTGACCGTTCTAATGGAATATAATTTGATACATCCTATCCGTATCTTCTTCAGATTCACGTGAAACACCTGAGATAGGACATTAATGAAGATTTTCCATTAAATTCATCATGGAAACATATGACTGATATATACTTTACAAGTTGGTGCATTTCGAGCGTTTTATTTTAAAATGATTTTTTTTTAATTTTGAAATAATTTTTGTTAATTAAAATCATTCTCATAGGTCGCATATTTTACATATAATATTCACGAAAAATTAATACGATTAATTCCTACGAATTTATTTAAAAAAATATAATAATTTATTATAAAAAAAATAAAACAAAAACTAACAAATGAATATAGTACTATTTACAGCAAGTTTAAGTACCCATTCTAAGACAGTTGTACTGCTGCCTAGAAAAATAAAAGCAATATTAATAATAAACTGGATGCACTAAAGTATTTCTTAAACATCTCTTTAATTATTCCACGTGCTTTATATGTATGTCCATTAAAAACTTTTTGAATAAAACAATATTGTAAATTTAAATCAAATTTAATTTCTCAAATTTTGTTGTTACTACCCTTCTTATTAGGAAAAAAATTAAAATAATTTAATTAAATATTTTCTAAATATATTAATCATTAACCATGTTTTTGGAGATGATCTTCGGAATTGAAAAAGAATCAAAATACGCCCTATGTTTTCGAAAGATTTTGTTAAATTAACATTTGTACCGTAGGATTTACACCATGCGCAACATGGAAACTATAACGCATGAAGGATTTCATTTTCTATTTAAGCTTTAATTCCTTTATATTTTCTAGACTTATTGCTTCCGTCTTTGTTGCCCTGGACACAAGTATTTTTATTTTGTAAACTATCTTTGATCACTTTTTCCATATCTCTACTGCTACTCCTTCTCCGTTTGTTCAGTTGTATCTTATAAAATCTATGAATCTTTTATTCACATAGAATATTTTACAAATCATATAATTTCCGCTAATTTGTGTTTAAATAAAGTGCTATCAGACATTTTACTATAATTTTTTCCATTTAGATATCTACTTGTAAAGGTTTCCAGTTATTATAATTCAATAAGTTCTTTATTCTTTGGATATTTACAGAAAGTAATTGACAATTCTACAATTCCTCACATAAACTCCTTTCCAATAATTATCAAAATTTCTATGAAAAATTTTACATTTACTTAGATTGATGATGAAATACATTTTCCTATGTTACTCAAACTTTCTGGTATTAATTGGATCCATTTAAAATCAATATTTCGAATACAACGTTTTATTATTAAATCACAATAGTATTTAAACAAATCACATCATAATTTGTTTGAGGAGTTTCTATAAAAATAATTAATGTATAAGTAAGGATTTCAACATACAGACAACATACAACACGTACAACTTTGTTTTAGAGTTCTAGTGTAACCGATGCGCCTAATAATACGCCCACCGATGCTTGACTTTCCTCATAGCTCTTTCCAATTAAAACCTTGAATTGTATAATTTGATTGTATATTTTGATTGTATTGAAAATTTATAAAAGCTTTTAAAAGTTATGCAACATAATAATAATAATAATAATTATTATTATTATAGCACTTGAAATTTTGAGCTTCACTTGAAAGTTCAGTAGCATACGAAGAACTTCGAAAATAGAAAAAGTTCGCTTATTAGAAATAGAAAAATATTTTTGTTATTTATATTTACTTTCTCAAAATGCTAGAGACGAGAAAATCATCAAAATTCATTGCAAATTCTTGGTTAAAGTCAAAACGGTTGCTACAGTACGGTAATTATACTGGTTTAATGGTTAGATAAATGAATGTCTTGCTAATTGACTAAGTATTATGATATTTCATTGAAGATCAACATGTTTGACTAAGGCCCAGATATAAGCATCTGCCCTCAATAAATTTACGGCATCCATCCGGTCAACCTAATAATCTCTATTGACGGCTCTCAACCTGGCCTCAACCACTTCAGCGATTACCGAGTGAGAATGTTATCAAAAATAAACGAGTTTTGACAGTCAAATCTTCTTTATGTAAACAATGTCCTAATAATATTATCTTAATTCAAAATTAAAACTCCAATCTTTATTTAATTCCTGATTTGATTTTCCTAATCTCATCTATCATTTCAAAGGCAATCAAACCAAATAACTGATCAGACAACCCAGTCGATGTTGATAAACTAGTGAGAAGGTCAATAGAGATATTTAATCCTAATAGAGGATTTATTTTACTTCAAATACTCCTTAGATGCTTGGTATCAATCTAAATTACTCAAGAAATACAATGAATGGAATTTTTTTATTAAATAATTACAGAATTAAGAGACACATAAAGTTAAGATATGTTCAGTTAACAATGGTTAACTTCCTCCCGGACTCCTCCAGCATATCAAATAATTCACTCAAAATTATCATATTGGTTATAGAACCAATGTCTTGTTTGAAGGAATAAATAAGAATTCAAAATCTTCATATGTTCAATTAAACTTATCCTTATGAATCTTGACCATGAATAAAAATGAACACAATAAAAAAATATAAATCCATACAAATGAAAAAAAAATAATTATATGATCTGTAAAATTGCAATAATATAATTAAAGTAGTGAAAAAACATTCTTCAGTTGTACTTACAATAAAGATACTTAATTTGTATTTAAGAACTTAAAACACCGCAATGATTTTTGTTACATTCATTAAAACAACTGATAAATCACAGCAAACGGATAAAATCCTGGAACCATGAGAGAAATACAAAAATTTATTAAATAATATCTTAAAACAATTTCCATCATCATACAATTTTATTCAATAAAAATAAAATAAACTATATAATTAAAATTTTTATAAGAAAATTTAAAATGATTAAAATCAATATAATTTAAATAATTCTATATTTCCATTTGCGATAAGCAAACTATGATTGGTTGATTTACACCGGATAAAAGCTGTGTCGATAATTTGTGGTTATACTGAAGAATTTTATTGATCTACTGTTATCCAATGACAACTTTGATAACAACGTTTGATCAGAAATGGAACGGAAAATTGTTAATAATATAAATATAATATTTATGGAATTTTTGATAAAAAACAAAGTAAATATATTTTAAAAGAAAAAGATTTTTAGAAAAGTTTTAACACTTAATTTTCTATTAGGTTATCTATAATTTTTATAATAAATTTTTAAAGATTTTAGTTCTTAATATGGCAACATTTAATGGGACTATTTTTTCTCTTTATTTTTATTCTCATATTAACATTTCTTTTGTAAAAGTAATTCTTTTTCATTTTACACACTACAAAATCGAAGTTTGTGATATGTGGTTATTCTTTTGCACTTGATAAAATATTTAAGTGATTTTTTAATTTAATTGTTGCAATCTAAAATTTGATAATATTACTAAAACAAAACAAAGTTAGTTTCGTTGATATAAATATTTTTTGACAAAATTATATTTTTGAATATTTTACAATACACTATTAAAGTGCTTTTCATCAAAAGTTATTTAAATATTGTTTACATGCACTCCATGTCCTTCAAGTGTAAATTTTTGATTCTTGTAAATGGGCGTTAATAGAGATTTGTCTAGGAAGTATAATGGTAAGGCATTTATTTATTATTGTAATCTATTATTATTATTATTATTATTATTATTATTATTATTATTATTATTATTATTATTATTATTATTATTATTATTATTATTATTATTATTATTATTATTATTATTATTATTATTATTATTATTATTATTATTACCAGTACCTCATTTTAAGTCTATAATTGGTTCTACAAAAATGCTACACAAACTGAAACAAATCAAATTGAACCAGCATTTTTCATGTTTTTTTCAGGTCAAATGATATTTGGATTTTACTCTCACATATTTATTTTAATTTTTTCACAATACTATTTTTTTGATATTTCATCAACATAGTGAGAATTATAAAATAATGGAGAAAATTGAAATTAAATGTCAAAAAACATAATATGCCAGCGGGAGTAACACAAACTGAATCAACACAAAGTGACGTACTGGTGACCAGTAATACTTTGTTTAACGATATCCCGTATAACGTTATTTTACTATAAAATTATTCAAATTTTAAACAATTTTTCTTTCAAAATTAATAAAAAGTCTTTTTTTGTTATTTTGTTGTAAACTTATTTTTATAAGAAACAATAGGAATTTTATGCATGATCATTATTAGTTTTGTTTGAAAACTATACATTTTTTGTAGAATTTAAATTCATTCGAAATATTAAAATTATGTTGAAATTACGAAAAATAAAAGAAAGTGCCTACCACTCTAGTTAAAAATTGGAAATCATTAGCAAAGTAGAATCTGGAGAGAAAAAACTAATATAAGCGAAGGAAATGGGACGGTGTCATTCTATAGCAACAACAGTCATGATTAATGCAGAAAAATGTTTTAATTGAAAGATTTTACTCGCCAACTAATAAATGTGAAGATGAACCTAAATTAGCAATTAAAGAATTAAAGAAAAAAATAACGGTAGAACAAATATCTAAAATGGATCCGGATTTTGAAAAAACTATGATAATGAAGCGTAAAATTAGTGAGGGATTATCTATTTACCATGAGTTAGTTAAGGAAGAGAGTAAAAAATCAAAAACAAACTACGCACAAATATATCTTCAAAAAACCAACTTAAATTTTTTTAAATAAAATTATTTTTATAAGACCACATTTGTGACTGAAATTTTTTTTATAACCCTTTGTATTATTTATGTATTTCTAATTCATAAATATATTAAATGAATTTCATAAAATGTAAAAAAATTGTTTATTTTACATCGAATTTTATTTTTACAAAGGATTCGTTATTTAGTTTAATGTTATTACACTTAACGTTAAAAAATTTTGGAACGCATCCTTCACGTTAAGCGTAGTATTAATATATTATTTTATTATTATTATTATTATTATTATTATTATTATTATTATTATTATTATTATTATTATTATTATTATTATTATTATTATTATTATTATTATTTTATTATTATTATTATTATTATTATTTTATTATTATTTTATTATTATTATTATTATTATTATTATTATTATTATTATTATTATTATTATTATTATTATTATTATTATTATTATTATTATTATTAGTATTATTATTATTATTATTATATTTCAGTTTGAGCTACTTTTTAATTAAATATTAAAAATAAAATTCAACACTAAATTCAAAGTATAATTCATTTGAAGCAAACGACTCTCACATATAAATAAATTAAAATTAAATTTTCATAAAACCGACATTTTAAATAACAAATAATACTTTTTCTCAAATTTCAGTAAAATTTAATGGCGAAAGACGACATGAAGCCAATAAAATCCAGAGTATCATTGACTCAACTGTGATTCTGATATTCAACACCAAGAGGTGCTTTTCAAATCTCATTGTTGTCTATTAAAACAAACGAGCTTTCATTTCAATTTCAATTTTTGTTGTTGTTTTTTAATATCATTTCTCCACAAACTTAAACACTGACTTTATTTCGTTGTTTAAATTGACCGATTGAACATTTGGTTTTCTTTTAGTCATGGTATTTGTATAATATTTTAATACAATATTTGTTTTGTTAAAAAAGACTTATTGACCAAATTATGCCCTAAGATCGGAAAAATTTGGAAAAATTTCAGTAAACACTGAAACACGGTTAATATTATCTAAACAATCTGCCACCGTCACAGATGGTGGTGTTAGGAATATGTTTCGATTCTGATATCGAGCTTGTGCCTTTGGTCACTTTGACATGTTGTCCAATGTCAACATATTGCAACGTCTAAGGTCAATAGTAGATCACTTAAGTTTTTAAAATTTGCTAAATATTTTTTACCTAATATTGTTATTATTATTTTTATTATTATAAAAACAAATTGAAAACGAATTCAAATTCTTTCAAAAGATAAAATCAAATTTTTCGCATATAATCGGTAGACCAAAGATAAGTGTACTTATCAAACTTATAATATCTAAAAGTAGAAAAACCCTGTGTCCAATTTAAAATAAACAACTTGTCATCTTCAGTCTATTGAACAAGAATTTTATGATGAGTTTCAAGTCAATTTCAAAAAGTTTTTGGTTTTCTGATAAATTCTTTATCAGATTTTCTATGAAATGCAGAAATTATTACTACTTTTTTTGTGGTGTCTTATTCAAAAAAAAAGAAAAAATATCTTAAATCTAGAAATTGTTGATGACGGGAAAAAATTATTATTCTTTTGAAAATAAATATTCCAATTAAAATAAATCGAATATTTTTGGTTGATAATATTAAAAATAATTATGTCCACCTGATTTAATTATTGATAGTGGTGGAAGTGAAATTTTTGTTTTTCCTTTCGTCCATTTCCATTATCTCATACATCAAGCACCACCTGTAACACAGTTGGAGCATCATTCATTGATGAAACTTAATCCACTCAATGTGATTGCGTAATTTGTGTAATCGCAATTTATCATGTCAAGCAAAATTTAATTGAACAATTACAATTAGTAACTTATAGTGTTATTTTTTAATATTTAGTCTTATTCGAGAGTTTTATTTTAAATTTCATTATAAATAGAAAAAGCAATATTCCAAAAGTAAAATTATTCAATAAACAAAATCAAATAATCAATGTTCTGTGAATAATATTTAAAATATCTAAATTTATCAATTTTGTTGTCTTAACCAATCAAATTGAATTGTTTTTGACTGATACAGTTTCATTGGCTATATCAGTTGAAGTTATAGATATCTCTTCGCTTGGTATTCTCATGTTCGATTGGCAGTTGAAAGAATCCTGTGTGTAATATACTCCCTTCTAGTTACGCATACCGACACAGTAGCATTCAGTTATATATGAGTGGTGCTGATAAATCTATTCATTATATTATTAAAAATGTCTTTGAATATCCCAAATATGCCGCCAATAATTAGCAATATTAATCATAATTTACAATCAATTCCCAGCAGTCAAAATTCAACTTTGAATTCAAGTTCATTGTCAAATCCAAGCCTCCAGGTATGGCCGTTTCAGTTTGCTCCAGATCAAATTGCGAAAGTCTGTGAAACTTTGGAAGAATCAGGCGACATCGAACGATTAGGTAGATTTCTTTGGTCAATGCCAACCAACAGCATATTGTGGAAGTCATTGAATGAACATGAAGCTTTGTTACGAGCCAGAGCAATTGTAGCTTTCCATACAGGAAATTTCCGAGAACTTTATCATATATTAGAGAAACATCACTTTGAAAAGTCCTCCCATGCCAAACTTCAAGCACTATGGCTAGAAGCTCATTATCAAGAAGCTGAAAAACTTAGGGGTCGACCGTTAGGTCCAGTCGATAAATATCGAGTGAGAAAGAAGTTTCCAATGCCAAGAACTATTTGGGATGGTGAACAAAAAACTCACTGTTTTAAAGAACGAACAAGAAGTCTTTTAAGAGAATGGTATTTACAAGACCCATACCCGAATCCAGCAAAGAAAAGAGAATTGGCTTCAGCAACCGGTCTAACACCAACTCAAGTGGGCAATTGGTTTAAAAACCGACGCCAAAGAGATAGAGCAGCCGCAAGTAAACATCGGTAATATTTCAGTTGAAAAATTTTGTAATTTTTAAAAATTCTTTTCAAATTTTAGAAGAATTCTTTTATCAGACGAAGAAGACTCCAATCCAGAAAATCCAAATGAAAAACGAAAACATTCTACAAAACTCAACGGGGATCAATCTCCCGCGTATTCAAGTTGGATAGACATTGACAGTGAGCCAGAAGACTTTGATGAAGATTTCAATGAAAAATCTGATAAAGCGCACCATTCAGAATTGATTAAAACAAAAGTTGAAAATCCAAAAGAAATAGATAACCAATGTGAAAGTCAATCAGACACACTTACTAACGATTCGACATGTCGAAACGATAGTAAAATTCCTTTTTCCTTAAATTTCTTAATGTCAAAAGAAACGACCGACACGAAATTAAATCAGTTAAATCAATCATTTCTTCAAAATCTTGACCAGTTGATTCGAACACCATCCTCAATACCGTTTCCCAGTTTCATTCCCCAATCTCCAGTGGCATGCTTCTCAAAACTCAGCAATCATAATTCGAGTGATATGAAATTAAACAAACCCCATTTCAATGTCTCTGATATATTGACACGAATGAACCCCAGAGAATGCTCCAATAATATTAGGTCAAATAATTTCTCATCATCCCCATTTATCAACATGTTAAATATGCTTCAATCAGTTTCTTCTTTTAAATCTTTTTCCCCTTTAGTCGGCTTACCTCTTCCTTTTCCTCTTCCATCATCAACACCTGAAACATGTTTTCCTCGATTTCCATCAAATCTTTCATCGTCTTTAAACTCTGCCATCAACCCTGACAAATACCGATCGGTTCCAATTTCTAAGAGAGACTAACTTTGTTAATATTCTTTTATTCTAATTTATCTTTCTTTTTATCCCCATTAATCTCGACATATATATATATATATATATATATATATATATATATATATATATATATATATATATATATATATATATATATATATATATATATATTTAATTTATATATACATATACATATAAAAAATGATTTGTTTAGATAATATTGATTTATGTATTCCGATTGATTTACTAAATATATTTTTCAAAAGTTGAATTTATTTTTAAAAACAAAATTAATTAATTAATTAAATCGATTGAAATGAAATAAATAAATTCAATAAGCACCGTTTTCAGCCATTTGTTACTGTCTATGAAATTTTATTAGTATATTCCATATTATTCGTATATATCTCATCGAAAAAAAATAGTTGAAAATTCCCACAATACTGTTACAATGTGATTGGTCTTGATTTAATATAAACTTTCAGTCGCATCATACGTTAATGCCAACCTGCGTACGACGCAAATGACTGATATCATCTATGTCAAACTACAGATCATCCGTTATAAACATGTAATTAATAGATTATAATCGTGTGAGTTTCATGGCTTGGTAAGCTTAGCAATACCGTTTCGACATGGCAGGATTTATCATACAAACGCTACCAATCAAGTCATTGACACAACTATTCCTTTTATTATTATTAATTTTATTATTATTATTATTATTATTATTATTATTATTATATTATTATTAATAATTTTATTATTATCAATCATTATACAGCAAGAATATCTAAAATTCCTTACTAAAGTCAACTCAAAATTCACAGAAATTGAAATTCGAACTGAAACAGTGTAAACTTTATAATAGTAACACATGTTTATTAGCATAGCGAATAATAATAATAATAATAATAATAATAATATATTATTATGCAGTTTATTCGCTCCAATTTTTATTATCAAAAGTATAAATGAAATGATATTTCAATAAGAATAACAATCTAATAATAAAGATTCCTAAGTCACATTATTTAAAAATTATAAATTAATTAATTAAACCCATTAATCAAGCTTTTTGGTTCTTAATTTAATAGACACGACATTAGCCTGTCACCAGGAGTCACTAATTATTATTAAAATAATAATTTGATTTGCATCAGAAAATTGCACTAATAAAAATGATTGATAGAAATACAATCTATAAAAATGAAAGCAGTTCAATTCGTTTTGCCAGAATGTGCGAAGAAAAATTCAAGAATTATTAAACGAGAATTATCGTCTAACTATTTGCTAAGAATAATTTATAGATTTTGATTGATTAATGCCGATTCAGATTTGCATTTGTTTGAGACGATTTCACATATGATTACATGATCCTTGTTCAAAAAACTAAAAAGATTTGGGGTATAATAATGTGACTATTGTTGATAGAAAGTTGAATACTTATTATTTCTATTTTACAAAAATAATTTTAATAACACTAGAAGGTTCTAGGATAAAATGGTAACGGACAAAATGGTACGGACAAAGTGGTACAGGAAAAATGGTACTAGGATTAAATGGAAGAATGCTTCAAAACAATAGAAAATCTGGACTAGTCAAATAGAAATAAATAAATTATAATGAATAAATAAGTTTTCGGTTACAACGGTTACTCGGTTACAATGGTTATGTTTACACTTTTTCACTAAAGTTGCTGTCAGACAAAATTTATATTGAGCACGCTTGCAATATTTTCCAGTTTATTTCGTTATCTTTTTATTCATTTTTACCGTACCATCTTGTCCATATCATTTTATCCTGCCATCCACTGCATTATTATGGAGTATTTAATTTTTTTTTGGTTTTGCCTAATGGTATTGTTTATTCATAAAATGACAATGAAAATTTTATCTAAACAAACATCAATGGAGCCAATACCATTCTATAGACTCGCCGTTTCCAGGTCCTCATTAGATAGTAAGCTGTGAAAAGTTTGAAAAATTTTTAAATAATTTATTTAAAATTTTTTTTAATATTTCATTTATTTACATTACAACTTTAGATTAAATTTGTGTTACATTGGAAAAAAAGTGATCTATGGTCGTAATAAAAATAAATAAGATGTTGAAAGAAATTCAAGCGGTGAACAGAAATAAACAAAGAATTTTACTATTATTTAAAAAAATTTTTAAATATAATTAAATTTCATTGAAAATCATTAAATATTTTCAAAAACTAAAAATTAAAAAAAACAATATTATTTAAAATTTTTTAAATATAAGTGAATATTTTATATATGCTCCAAGGAAAACTTATTTTACTATTTAATAATATTAATATTATAATTATGATTATGATTATATATATATAGAACCTATTTTCAAGAAATACAATATTGTTTATAAGTGTATTTATTTGTTGAACTATTATTTAATAAAAATTGCTTAAAATATTTAATTCCGTATTATTTAGAAGATGTTACTTTTGAAAAAAATATAAATAAATGCAGCAAATGAGACAAAATATTTTAAATTAAAAATATCATTAGTGAAAAATTAGAAGACCAACGGTACCGTAGGTGACCAAGAGCAAAACACACTGAGAGACCTTCAATTCCGTTTGGAACTATTTAGTCAATTTTAATTATTAAAAAAATATTAAAAATTATATTAAAAAAAATATTGATTTTATATTATAATTTATAAATATATATTTTAAAACTAAATATAACAAAGATTAATTTAAGATAAATTAAAATTATATGATTGAATGGATATAAATTATTTTAAAAATAAATAACATATTTTTGTTTAAATTTGAAAATTTTTAAACTTTAAATAAATATATCTTAATAAATTTGTTATAATGAATTATGATTTTAAACAATGTTTCTTCAAAGGTTCGAGGCCACACAATGGACATTGGACACGTTCAAAATTAATTAAAGGTACATAATAATTTCCGAGCTTAGGGAAACAATAAACAATAACTAAAAAATCACCTATCTACAAATTAAAATATTCTTTAAAAACTTTTAAACTGATCAAACAACATATAAAGATTAGGAAAACGTTTCAAAACCTCTTGCTTCCGATTTCCTACGTTTTGATCTTTTATCGGATCGAATTCATAAAAATTTCCCCCTTCCAAGTTTGAGAATTAAGAGATTTATTTCAAAGCCTGTTTAGTTGAGGAAAAAAAATTTAATAATTGTATTAAGGAGATGAGTCGAACAAGAAATTTAATTTAAAACAATTTTCCATCGAAATTCAATTGCAAATTTTTTTATGAATAAACTTAATTAATAATATGACGTAGGCGTTTTGATAATGTACGATTGAAAGGGGCCCGCATAGCTGTTAAAATTGCGTGCAATGGTGAGATAAACGTCTATAAATATTACGGATAGATATAGATAGGAGTATTCATATCGTGCACCTACCTACCCATCGGTGGATGGAGAGATTAATCTCATTATCCCCTGATCTCAAGCGGTTAAAGCGTTGATAATTTAATAACATTTACCACTCCTACTCTGGTTCACTTATTACATATATTTCTATGTCAGAGGTCGATCAGTTATTATAAATGAAATTTTGTTACCATCTCATTCATTTTACGAGGCGCTACTAAGAGGGCATCTCAAGTCGATTGGAAAATGAAACTTATGAGCATAAGAAAATAGGTGTTGATACTGAAATAATAGATTATCAAAAGATAATGAAATTGTCTGTAATAGACCACCGTCCCTTACCGCCCATTCAGACGTCAATAATTCTATATTACTTATTCATTTATCAGTAGAGAGAATATTTAAATTAATTAACCCAGTTTAGATAGGCAAAGATTTTCTTTTCATGCGATAAATCTTTGATAATAGAAATGAATCTTATATTAACTATATTTTATCCATATATGTTTATTATTATTATTATTATTATCATCATTATTATTATTATTATTATTATTATTATTATTATTATTATTATTATTATTATTATTATTATTATTATTATTATTATTATTATTATTATTATTATTATTATTATTATTATTATTACTAAAAGAATTTCATTAGATTATTAAAATCACTTGAGAATGGATGTACCGAAAATAGGTGAATATAAAAAAACATCGATATCTTTACTGATTCATAGTCAATTTTTAAAAAAGACTGCAGTGTTTAATATAATGTATTCTGACTTCAGCTACTAATCAAAATATACTTTCTCTGAAATCCTAGTAACAATACACATGACATCTTTTATTTTTAATTTAAAATTGAAGCATAATCTCGTTGTATATTTTCACTTTATGAAGTGGTAACAAGTTCATAGTCACTTTAACTAATTTGAAAAGGTGTTCCGATAAGCTTGACCTAAAGAAACTTGCATTTTATAAAGTCATTAAGTATTTAGAAGCGCCATGACAGTTCTAATTTTAATGAAGTGACGTATCCTGAGAATAATCGAAGAAATCATATTTGTGTCATATTTTGTTTTATTTTACATTAAAATCTAAAGATTAAAGAAAATTTTGATGTTGAATGAATTTGTAAAACTAGTCAAACACATATTTGACAGTGATACGGAATAAGTGGAAGCTCATATTGTTAGTTCTTTGAAAAAAACATCAACTTCAACTTCATTTCAATGGTTGATACGACCAAAGATCTTACAAATAAACTTTTAACAATGAAATATAAATTGAATTTATTTATTAAACTTACGATCTGCGAAGATGTTGATGACTCTAATGCAAGGAAATTAATAAAAGAAGGAGAGGGGTATAAAAGAGAATAAGTTGCTTCATAAAACAAAGCCTTAAAAGGGGAAAAAGTCTTTTGAATATAAATGAAATTTTCCCTTCATATTGTCTTGATGTATTCGATCATTCGCTATTTTAGGATTTATCTACGGTGCTACTTAAAATTTAGCAAAATGAAGGGGTTCAAGAAAAATATTTTAACTCAATGTAATAACGGTGAACATCACTTGGTGTCAACTACGGAGGATGCGTGGTAGATATTAATACCTTAAGTTTTAGGTTGGTCTGATTCATTATCAATGATTACCCATATTTTTCTTTCTGGTACATGAATGTATGAATTTTTCTTTTCTTATAACATAGATTATTTCTTATCAAAGGCTATCTAAGCTCTCTTTGAAAACCACAACTTTATGTTTCATTTATTATTTCCAAAGATCTTACACAAGTCACATGAAATCGAATCCTTTTTCAAATTTTAAATTTGATTATTAAAACAAACTGAAAACATGGAATTCTATATCAAATGTCATGACGCCGCTAGGATTTGGAAAACCCCCCATCAACTTTTAAACAATTATGAACATTGTAACTGAGTCTATATAATGCCTGAAAATACTTTAAACAATTAATGTGGGAAATTTGACGCTTTCAACCACATTCATACTAAGTGAAAATATTTTATTTCGGTGAAATTAATTGTTTTAATAATGGATGTTCACCTGGATGTTACCCACTTATTTTGATAAAACTTGGTAAACATATAGTTGTAGAATACGTAATCAAATATTACAGAACTTGTTTATATGTAACACAATGTTAACTTTTAATAACAACATTAAAGAATTTTTATAATTTTTCCACACTGTTTATTAATTGAAAATATTCCGTCATAATTTAGGCCTGTTCAATCCAATACAAAATATAACTGATTTTTCTTTCTCTCCTCTTCTCTAATCTTTTTTTTCCTTTTTATTAGTGTTTCAACAAATATAACAATTTAAACAAATTAAGGTACAAAAAAGTTTTATTATTTTATACTCTCTCACTATCCAATAGCAGGTGTCACTTTTGCAAATATTTCTAATTATTTGTTTAAATTATTATTTAAGCAAATTAAAAAAATCCTTTAAAAAGTCGACGCGATCACTGGACTGTCGAATGTCTACTAAAATGGATGATTTTTTTTCAAATGTATTTGTAGGAATAGGACAAATATTTTGGTATTGAAGGGGTACGAAATGTTATATCTTGTAACAATTTGGTGAATAAAATGGTGAAATACCATTTTAATTTCTGTTTTATGTTTTTATACTGAATGGTAAAGTTTTGTCTAGTGTTACAAGTATTGGTTTAATCTAGTCAAATGGAATTTCATAGTATATCTTTCCTAGAAACTATGAAATATGGAGTATAAGATAAGTGATGGCAACATATTCTTTAGTTAAGTATAAATCCTTGCCTTGAATACGTTTTTGTTAATAAGCTTCTATCCATTCGGAAAACTGAATTAACGACAACATAGTTATAAACAAAAAGCCTTCTTACCTGGCGCGAACAGAAATCTTCGCGTCTCCTGCATAGTACTGATGAGAGCCAAAAGCTCAAAACTAGTCTACTATTAGGATTTCCACTGGGTATCACAAAGCTTGTAATGTTTATATTATTTAATGTTAGACATCCGTAAAAAAATATTTTACACCAAAAAGCCTTCTAAAATTAGTAAATCGTACAGAATACATA
Organism: Schmidtea polychroa; assembly: GCA_959609185.1. NCBI lineage: Eukaryota > Metazoa > Platyhelminthes > Tricladida > Dugesiidae > Schmidtea > Schmidtea polychroa. The sequence continues at coordinate 58,572 of CAUHTR010000121.1, forward strand.
TCAATGACCAATAGGGCCGGCTGTAAGTTTTTCGGGGTCTCGGGGAAATATTATACACTTCCCAAACAAGAAGAAATGATACATGAACATAAACTATTTTAATATACATGAAAAAAAAATTAAAATACATGAACATAGATAAACATATTATTTTTTATTCTTATTTCGTACAAACTATTTTTACTGCAAATTCCTCGATAATAACCTATCTCTAACCTATCTTGTTGCATGGTTGATCTTAGATAATTTTTAATTAACTTTAATTTGGAAAAACTGCGTTCGGCGGAAGCTAGTGAAACAGGCATATTTAGCATAATTCTCAATGTTATATATGAAAGCGCGGGCTTTGAGAAAAATCCCCGAAGTCCTGACCCCTGAGGCGGCTCTAATGACCAGACTCTGCCTCTGACTTCCACTTTCATCAATTTAATAATTGAACACAAAATATATTATTGAATTATTTAAATTAAAATTAAATCAAGAAAAAATACATTGTTTTAATATGCATATTTAAATTCACTTTTTAAAAAATAACATCTCATCAATTAAAATGCAAAAATGTGCTCAAATTTTCGCAATTGGAACTATTTGTTGGAAGTCCGTTCAACCGATTCTATCAGTCAAAACAGTTTACTCATTCCGATTGATTTCATTAGTTTAATCCTCACTATGCGTTTTATCAATTTAGTCCACCGTTCGATTAATTCCATCAGTTTAATCTGCTCGAAGATTTTTGTCACTTTAACCTATGATAATAATATCATTGTTAGACAGTTTATTCAGTTCGAGGATCTATTTTATTCAATCCGTTCAATGCGTTTCAACAGTTCAATCAGTTATATCTATTCTATCAGTTCAACTTGGTGTACAACTGTTTGAGTCCGCGACATTATTTTTCCAAAACCCGATATCACAATCAACAATGCAACGGTTTGATTATATCGTATGTGTTATTTCATCAACATCATTCATTGGGGTATATATGTATTACAGTATCTTCAATGCCCATGTTCAGGGCCGGATTATCCATTGTGTGAACTGCCTTGGCACAGGGCCCTTAAGGCCCGACCCCGAAAATTTAAAAAAATTTAAAAACAAAACTCTTATTTCCGATTTTCCCTTATGCGACTCTGTATATGATTTTTTTATTTAAAAAATAAATACGTCATGACAGCATTATCAGTTGTTATTAGCAAGAGAAAATATTAATTAAATAAATAAATCAGATTAATATTAAAAAATATAAAAAAATAAAAAATGTCAGATAAACGTGTTTATCTAAGTGGAGCGCATAAACGTAAGCGAAAAGTTATTTTCCTCATTTCTTTGTTCATTATACATTTATTCAGATTATTCCTATTGATCTCAAATTTGACTAAATACCTAGAGGAAATACTTTAAAAATGTAGTTTTCAGAGTTTTAATTTTTGAAATAAAATTTTGACTGAAAAAAGGGGGCCCCAGATTTTTTTTGGCATAACCGCACAGGACTCCCCTAAATGTTTAATCTTGCACTGTCCATGTCAATATAAATGTCTTATGTCTTTACAATATGAATTTTGGTATTTTCCTAGATGTTAGTGAATTAATATAAATATAAATATAATATAAGCATTTAAAATTTTATTATTAAATTATAAATTATATACGTACATAATTTTATATAATTAATAACCAATAAATTAATGACAATTAAGTGCATATAAGTAACATGAACTCTAGAGTATATATTCGGATATAGAACGCTTCCTACATTAGCTAGAAATTTTGGGAGGGCCCTGATAATCGGTGAATTTTATATCGTAGAATCCCACAAATCGTTTATAAATATTATATTCTTCGGTGCTTTTGTTGACTGAAACATAACGAATAAATCAAAGGTGAAAACCATTGAATCCATCGAAAGATCTTTAAGATCAGAATCAACGGAAAAAATGTTGATTTACCATCCGAAAAGAAGTAAATCAACAGTTGAAATTTTTGTGTGTAGTTTTCAAGCTTTTCTGTTACGATTAAAAATACCCGACTACCCCCCCCCCCTCTCTTCGGTCCTATATATATATATATATATATATATATATATATATATATATATATATATATATATATATATATATATATATATATATATATATATATATATATATATATATATATATATATATATATATACAGGTATATATATATACAACATTATAAAAACATATTAATATTATTTTTGTATTTAAATTAATTTATTTACTATAATTTGAATATAAAAATAATATTAGTATATTTTTTTTTGCAGATATAATATAAGATACAAATGAAATAAATAAATAAATAAATACTCATAATAATATCCTTCTTGATCAAATATTTTGCTATTTTGCTTTCTAAAGAAAGAATTGCTGATGATGTCGAATGATTTTAAAAATGAATTTCAGATAGTTTTTTATAAATTTTAATTTTGAGAAAGATCTCTCTTCAGAAACAACTGTAATTGGACTCCTTAATTCCTTAACGCACCAATAAAAAAATCAGAAAGCAGTCGTTCTCTCGCTAAATTCGTTTTATGATTTAATTTATTTTCACCCAAAAAAAACATTTCCAAATCTTGCATAAAAAATAGAAAAATGTGTCTTTTGAAAAAATAATTTGACTTCGGCAACTTTTCTCGGCAGAAAGACGATCGATGCAAAACTGTCTAGTGCAGTGCTACTCAAAGTGTTGTACGCGTACCGGTGCCGGTACGCAAGCAATAGTCTGCCGGTACGCGAACAGATTTTCAAAGGAAAATAAACAAATGTAAAATTACATGCCATGAGAAACAGGTGGGTCATGTGACTGATATTTTTTGTTTATTTATCTAATAAGAATACAGCATGGTAGTAATTTAATTGGAAACAGTTATTGTATGCACTTTATTAAAAGATTTGACTGATATTTTCTTGGGTCATAAACAATTAATTAAATGGCACAAATAAGCTACCGATTACTGGCACAATGGGAAGACTTGCATGACAATGATTAGTGATCTTAAATTGAATAAGACTTCATGTCATCATGATTAGTCGTCGCTTTTTTTCCCATTTCTCTCTTGCGATAGCTAGATTGGTTAGTCGGTCCCTGTCGAATAAAAAAAACATCTGCCGGTACGCCACATCAGAAAGTTTGAGAAGCACTGGTCTAGTGGATATATTCGGTTGTAATTATACATGAAATCAAAATTTAAGCTTGTACATATTAACTCTTAAAAGACCATTGAAAAACTAACACTTAAGACTGGTCATGATCATGCCCAACCAAAAAAAAAGAAAAAGTTTTTATTGAATCTTTTTTAAAGTTTTGATTTAATTTCTTTTTATTTAAATAATTACCTTATACATTTAGTACATAAGATAGTAAGCTGCTCTACCGCCAAATCGAGAAATTCCTGTCAGAATATAATTACCATTAAGCAAATTGGGATATATTTTAAACAATGGCACGAACTGAGGTATTAGAGATTCAACTTGAAAGACATGAAAGACTTCCAGCACAAAATTTATAACGAACTCCCGTGTAATTAAACATGCCATAATAATTACAGCACTATAATATCTACTAAATCGAGTGACTGAGGCTAATTGGAGATGTAAATTATTTATATATATTACATCGGAATAGACGTATAAGGGTCTAACCTTTTCCCTTGAACTTGATAAAAATTAAATCGGAAAATTTTATTCCATACACTTAACTTAGGTGATCCATCGTGATTACAATTTTGTAACAAATTAATATTTAGATTTCATATTTTTCAAAAAATAAATATCTCAAAATCAACAAAATATCATCAACATTGTCTGGATAGAAAATTTACAGTTGATCATTTGCATTTCACCTGCCAAAATCACTAATAAAATATTATTTTTTTTAATCAGTACAAATCATATTTATTCTCGATAAACAAATTAAGTCAACATCTTAATACAATGATAAACAAAATGCCACCAAACATACTTTAAATAAAATCATGAGTCAACAATAAATCTGCAAATAAATGTTGTCGACGTCGTTATCAAACTTTCAATATCATCCTGTTAATTTGTATATTATAACCGCTTTCAGTTCTAACTATACCAATCTCGAATCAAAGTCCATAATCTTGACAATCGCAAAGAATATAAGGAACTTTTTTTTTCCAAAATCTACAAATATACAAACTGAAACACAATTAAAACAAAAAAATCCGTAATCAAAATATCGTTGAAATTTTTAATAATTCTTTATTTGTTTTAATTGCTAATTCACTTATTTAACTAGATGTTGTTAAACATGGAAAGTTGAGCTTGGATGACAATTACCAACCTTCGAAGCTGATTGATAGATCTTGTAAATCAAAGTAATCCTACACCTTCGAACATAACACTTTCCTAAATCCGAATTCAATTTTCTCTGGTTCGGCAGTATTTGTTTATTTTAATTACTTTCTATTGAGAATTAGCTATGTAGATACAATTGTTTATTTCAGTTTATATTTATCTGACATATTACTTGTTTATTTTTCAGCAGAAACTTGGATGGAATCTCAGTCAGTTATTTCAACGCACTGATCGGTTACAGCCAAGGAAATCTAGTGACCGGCTTAGGAGCTAATTATACCCGTGGCTAATAATATATTATTTTACAATTATAATTGCAATTATTTAATATAATTATTTATAAACGACTTATCTGTTTAGAATAGTCACGCATTTTACCGTGAATTCATTTTATAGTGTCATATTAAATTAAGTAATTTTTAAGAATGATTATATATTTAAATAAATATTTAAACAAAATAGTCATTAAATATGCTATTTATTTATAATTTTGTCCAGTGGTTAAATTATCACAAACACTTTCAAAATTTTTAAAATATAATAATAATAATAATAATAATAATAATAATAATAATAATAATAATAATAATAATAATAATAATAATAATAATAATAATAATAATAATAATAATAATAATAATAATACACAGACACAATAGATTAAGTAAACTATAATTTTTATTCATTTTAATAATTGTTTTAATGAAATAAAAATTTTTTATATTAAATTAAACGAATGAATTATCATATTTTGATCTAAAATATTTTCAGCCATAACCTTTAAATTAACAACCAAATAATATCAGTAATTCTTTTCTATAGATATTTAAAAATTAAAACAAAAAATTAAAACAAAAAAATTAAAATATATTATTATTATTATTATTTCAAGATATTAATTAATATTATTTATCACTGAAATTTGCACATAACCAAATCAGCTATCAATCTGCGATGAATTTTTGTTGATAGGATAAAGAACGTCGGTTATCTTCACTGGATGATCCTTTTCCCGATGTTTTCGGGCTTCAGAAATGTCAACTGAACAAATCATAGACTTTTTTTTAAATATTCACGCATCAGATGCTTCAAATAATCAAATGGATCTGGTTAGTTTGGAACGATTGAAGAGAAAAAAAATCTCTCCACATCATCTCATTTTGCCATCAGCACACTATCAATGTTTTTTCACGGGTTTTTGTTTTTATAGTCATTTCATTGTCCAATTCAAAATCATCGATGAAAAAAAAATCCGAGGCAAATGTCAAAATTACAGGTTTTTTTTCCCATAATCTATAAAGCTGTGGGACAATTTAAACAACTTGTGCGACTAAATTGTATGACAGATAGAATTCATAGTTATTGACGTTATAGGGGATTTTGAGTAGGTCATTGCTGACATTTTAGGGATTTTTATTTATAAATTTGATTTATTATGTTTAAATGTATTTTAAATTTTATGAAATTATCAGCAAGAGTTTTTTGATTTTGATTTTTCTATCTAAATAGAAAATTTCTTTTAAATATTTTATTGTTTATTTAATTGAATTTGTTTAAATTAGCTTACTTGACAAGAAATATTTTCACTTTACCGAATTTCTTTTGACTTTTAAATTTGATATATAGAGAGGTTTTTCTAGCTTCTTAATATCCCAAATTTTAATGCAGAAGATGAACAAAGCAAACCTGCGATTTGAGAGTCCGTCATTTCCATGGGACTCCATTTATATTCTTTATAAATCCATTGTATGCTTTACATATTGAAGGGTACCAAGGGTTCATTTAAAGGCAATGAACATTATTTTACATTTTAGACATCATTATATAAATTAAATAAATTTATTTCCCTTGGTTTCGTCTATGGAATCTAACATATATTATTTTCAATAAATAAGTAAGATTAATATCAAGTTATTTTTTCTCCACTAAAATAAAAAAAATAAAAAAGTAAAAATGACTAAATTTTATTAAATCCAAAAAAATTTGAAGTTATCTTCAAGAATTTTATCTTTAAACTTTTATATTTTTTAATATCCTCCCAAGACAGCATCAAATACTTCTTTCATCATCTTAATTCCTAATTCCTCCCATAATGATTAATTGTTTTAGTGTTAATTCCTGTTCCCAGATCCCTAAAATACAAGGAATAGTTTACAGTATAATGTTGTACATTATTATTTTGTATATTATAGTGTTCTCTCCCCATATTTGTGTATACTATTTTTTGTGGCTTATAGAATATTGGATTATAGGATAATATAAAGGGTTGATGCTGGGTGCCTCTAAACTAGCTTTAATAAGAGTTTCTATGATGAATATGATGTATTGGCTATTCCAAATAAACAGTTCATAATCCAAAGCTCGACCTAGATGAGGTACCTAGGACTTGTACATAAATAAAGTTTTGTCAATTTGACATTCCACTTAATAAAAGTGGGTTAATAACAAAATATTGAATAATAATTGAATCTCAGAAAATTTTAAATTAAAAATTAAGATAATAATTCTGATAAAAATATGTAAATCTCTCCATATTTCTGTCAAGTACTTTTTTCTCACACGTAGAAAAATGACTTAGCCCAATTAATATTCTGAACATCCTTTTATGTTCTAATTCTAAATTCTAATGGCAATTACTATTAAATATATTGTAATTTCTAATTAATTAAGTGAATATTAAATTAAATTACTTCTAGCTTTGATTTAACACAATCATATACAAAAGTGAATTTATTTCCATACATATATAAAAACGATTACCGTATATACTCATGTATAAGCCGAGAAATTTTGGGCAATTTTTTACGCTAATTTTTTCCATTCGGCTTATATACGGGTAACAAAAACCAATATTTTTTGCCAGCCAAAAAAACATTAATTTTAATTTAAAAAATCATATTTAATTTAACTTGATTTTGGACAAAAAATTGACTATAAAAACTCACTTCGGCTTATATACGGATCGGCTTATACACGAGTATATACGGTAATTCAAACAAAAAATTTACAAATAATAAATAATTAAAAGATTTTTCAAGAAATTAATTTTCATTTTAAACAATTGAAATTTATCTATCATTTATGTTAAAATTGGAGTAAAAAGTATAAAAATCAAACGTAATTTGTTTAAAGAAATTAAAATTAGAATAAATTATAAAAATCAATTAAATTATTTATTTCATATTTAAAAAAATTGAAATTGAAATTAGTAATCAATAAAATAAAAATTATAAAGAAAATCGATATTTTTATTATGAATTATTGAAGGGAAAATACAATACAGTATACCCTCGCCTTACGACCGCCCGATCCTCGACCACCCGGTTTTACAACCTCGTTTTCTGGGGCCAATCACGACCATGACTCACAATTACGACTAGCTTAGCCATGCATTCCCCCAGCCTACAATAGTTACGCCCTAACTTCAATGAAAGTATAATGACTAATTTTGTAACAAAATACTAGACATTCATGTTTTCAATCATAATCCTACCGAATATTATTAAGTATATTAAGTATACTGTATTTACTATTTAAAGTGTTAATAGTGATTTTGTGTTACTTATACTCGCATTTAGTTGCATGAAATTATTTTGTTAAAGAATAGATAGGCGAAATTCAAGACCTACGACGAATTAACCATTTATAACATTGGGTCAATGGGAAATGAAACCTCTCTTTACGACTGCTCACATTACGACTTCTTTTCAGCAACCAATTAGGTCGTAATTGCGTGGTTTACTGTACCTTCATGGATAATTGAAGAAATAAGGTTAGGTACCCCCAACATAGGTTAGGTGGATTAGTATAGATATATTTTACCATTATCTGTAACGGGGAAGGTTTTTTAAATTAAATTCGTTCATCAGTTATTCAAGGGAAACTTACAATAAATTGTTTAAAAGTAAAAGATATAATTACTGAAGTTGAAAAAATACAAAACCTCTTAAAATTAACTTTGTTGCCTTCTGATTATTTAAATTCTTGTGGTAAGTATTTTATTATAATTAAAAATCATAAACAATAATGATTTCTTTTATGTATTTTCCTTTAAGATGCGAAGTGTGAGGAAGCTAAAAGGTTTTACGACCGCAGTGAATACCAATATAGTTTATGTCCATAAAATTCAGAAGAAAATGAGAAATTTCAAGAAATGTATAAAGAAAAAATATAATGTCAAAAAGGAATTTCCCAATCTCAAAAACATTCGAAAATTAACGAGATTAAAACAAAACCTTTCTTAACAAATAATTTTAATAAACAACAAATCATTTTTAGACAATTTTCAAAAGAGTTCAACGAAAACTTTAACAGAAAAATCTAAAATTAAAATATCTGCGAGAAAACTACAAGAAAAAAAATCTCTTTCGGAATAGAAATCGATAATTCTGAGACTAGAAGATTTTATTAGTGATCTTAATTTATTGACTAAAGCAAATTGATCGGCAAAGTAATTAGATCGAATCGGATAGAAAATTTGCGTTCAGTTTTACTGAAAATGTGATTTTGAGAATTATTCTTACACCGTATTTATGCTATTCACATTATCTAATTAGATGATTATCAGTGATAAATTCTGCGGGGCCGGGGAAAATAATCCTTGATAATTAAATTACACTCAAGATAGAGCATATTCGAAATATCATTGGAGTTATTTACAACTCCCATATTATTTCTATAGACTCCTTTTTTCACCTTGGCATTGATTAATAAAAGTATTATGATTATTATTTTTATAATAATAATAATAATAATAATAATAATAATAATAATAATAATAATAATAATAATAATAATAATAATAATAATAATAATAATAATAATAATAATAATAATAATAATAATAATAATAATAAAATAAACGCTATTCGAAATTAATTTATAAATAAACGATTTAGTTAAAAATAATCAAACGAAAGAAAAGAAAAAACAAAACACTCGATTAAAACAAATAATTAAAATGAAGAAATTATGGAAAACCAATGAAAAAATAAGAGAGAAATTGATAATAAAAATAGTCAGATTAAAACAAACAATTACCAAATAAATGAGTTAGTTTTGATAAAAGAAATTTAGAAGTGATTTTACTGAAGATTTGTTAAAATAAAGTGGCGAGCAATTATTGATTAAGGAAAATTATTTGTGTTAAAAGGTTAAAAAGAGAATTGATCAAATTATTATATTTAAATTAAATTCTGAACAAGAGATCCGTTTGAGAATTTTTAAAATCTGTAGATGCTTAATAAGCAGCAACTATATAAGTTATTGAAAATGATGATCCGGTGGCTTTCACTAATCCAGTGAGCAACCACTAAAAATCGACAACAAAAATCCGTAGGAACCCACCGTGCAGATAGACACATACAGAAGTTAAAAACCATTTAAAAGGAGCTAGCGGACAGAACCAAATTTTAGTGAATCTCTACTACAAAAACTAGAAAAACTCTCTGAAAAAACTCCTCTCTACTATGTGAAACTTGGAACCTAAAACATTTGAAGTGATGAAGTAAAACAACTAGACATTATTAACTCCAACTTGAAACATAAAACTCGAAGGCAAAGGAGAAAGAAACAAAATCTCGATAACAAGTACTAAACTCTCAAACACAACTCGAAAGCCGGAAACGTTGCCATTCGAATTCATACCAAGGAAGGATCAAATCAATTGTGTCAAAAGTAAAATTTGTTGAATTATTTTTATGTTTGATGAAGTTTTTTTTGTACCGTGTAAGGAGTTAGTAAACCCCTATATAAAATTATTATGGTTAAATGGTAGAAGTGAGATCAGTTAGTAGAAATAATTATTTCTGTTAAATTTTTATATTTAAATTCTATATTAAATTATATCATATTATATTAAATTATATTAAATTAAATCAATTAAATACATGACCAGTAATTACATTAATATTAATAATTATCACGCCTCGGTGTTTAAATACGCTAGTAAACGACACAATTTTGAAGTTGTTATAAAAAATAAATGCTTGAAAAAGATTTAAATTTAATTGCGTCTAACATAACGACCACGAGCACGGTTTTATTGATATGCAGACTATTACATGAGAAATTTCACAAAGGCGATGATCTAGAAAATTTTATCAAGGATTGTCAAAGGTTTTTTGGCGCGACAAAAACAACAATTAGGATGCAAGTAATATTAACTACAACATTACTTGACAGATCGCTAATGGAAGATTATGAAACAGCCGAAGGAAAAACTATGGAAGAGAAATTTCGATGTACATTTTCGAAACGACATCATTAATGGATGATCTAAAAGAAGCTTTGAGTTATGAACAAGGATCAGATTCAGCTTAAACTTTTATAGAGAAAATTAAAAAGATGACAAAGAAATTAATAGCGCACAAATGGGATGAAGAAGAAATAGAAAAATGCCTGCTTACAAACTGTGTAAGAGATCAAGAAGTTAAAAAATAGATCGAGATAAAAGATTTGAAAACATCAGAAGAAATAAAAGCGACAATAAAGAAATTAGAAAAGGTAAACAAAATTATGGGCCATATTAATGTTGTGAAGACTTCACCGGTTGTTCAAAACTACAGAAGCTACTAGAGATGTTGCTCAAAGATGAATGGTAAACGGAAATAATAATTTCAAGCAGCGAAACGTCAGTAACCGACAATTGGAATGCTGGACATGCAAGAAAACTGGTCATATTAGTCGAGAATGCCAAATGAAAAAGAAAATGACGTGTTTTGCATGCGGAGTTGAAGGCCACGTACGGCGTGAATGTTCAGCGATTCAATGTCAGAGATGTCACTTACGTGGACACAGGGAGATTGACTGCTATACAAATTTGGAAAGAAGGAAGTTTCAAACTAATTCAAACATAAGAAACAATAATTATTATTCCCATCGAACCACAAGCTAAATAATTTTAAATGTTATAGTTATTTTAATGCTGATCGATCTTTAATAAATAATGATAATAATCCTAAGAATCAAGAAGAGTATAGTGAAATTAAAGAAGCAGAATATAATAATAAAATGGTAAATGAAAAAGTTTATAAATTTATTAAAAAGGCAGAAGATAAACTAGAGAGAAAGGAAATTGGGTGGATTAATGAAATATCAGAGGAGCAAAATATTTTCACTAAAGATGAATGGAAACGACCGAAACTGAGTTATGACAAAATGCAAGGTAGACCGAGTACAACTGTTGAAATTCAGGGCTATAAAATGGAATGCATACTAGATACAAGAGCAAGAGTAAATGTAATGGCAAAAGCAGTTCTGGACAAATTAGTGAATGTGAAAATCATAAAAACAGATGAGATGTTAAGATGTGCAAATGATAGTAAATTAGAGACAATCGGAAAAATACATATTGATGTTAGAATTGGTAATATGGAAAGAAAAATAACATTTATAATAGTTAAAAATATTGTTCCAGATATAATAGGTGGAGTGGAATTGCAGAAAGAGTTTGGAATTGAATTAAACTACATCAAGCAAAATGAAGAAGGATATAATGAATTTGTGTGTGAAATAGAAGCTAGATTTGGGGAAAAGATTACAGATAACGAGAGATGTCAAAAGCAATAGAAATTCTAAGATTAAACGAAAATAAAAGACTGTTAGAGATTATTAAAAACAATAAAAGTGTTTTTATGGCTAATAACTGGGATATTGGATGTACTGATTTAATTGCACATAAAATCATCACAAAAGAAGGGCCAATTATGATTAAACCCAGAAGACAACCCATCAATTTAGAGGAGAAAATAAATACTGCTATAAAAAATTTAGAAAATAATGATATCATAAGAAGATGTAATTCACCTTGGAATACGCCGTTAGTATGCGTGTGGAAAAAAGACACAAAAGATATCAGACTTTGTTTAGATTTTAGACAGCTTAATAAGATTACTGAAAGACAAGCTTTTCCTATGCCGAATGTAGAAGAAATTCTAGATACATTACATGGATCTAAGTACTTTAGTTCTATAGACCTTGGGAACGCTTATGTGGAAGCAATAGTGAAAAAATAATCTGGACTGAAGAATGTGAGAAAGCTTTCGAAGAAATGAAAATGGCGTTGACTACAGCGCCAATTCTCGTATTTCCAGATTTCAAGAAAGAATTCATATTAGATACCGACGCAAGCTTTGATACAATTGGAGCTGTATTATCACAAAGAGGTGAAATGGAGCATGAACACGTTATTGCAAATGGATCCCATGGAATGAGTAGCCATGAAAGAGGATATTGTAAAACACGAAAAGAGCTTTTGGCTATATATTATTTCTGTCGCCATTTCAACCATTATTTATATGGTAAACGGTTTGTTTTGCGCACTGATCATAAAGCAATAACTTTTATGTTAACGACAAAGAAGCCGATAACAGCACAGTTCCAAACGTGGATAAATTACTTGAGCAGTTTAGACATAAAAATGGAGTTCAGAAAAGGTACGGCGCATACGAATGCAGATATGCTGTCTAGAAATACATGCGGCAAATGTGTACAATGTTTGATGGACCATGATAACCCCAAATCAGGGCGATTAAAAACTAGATTGTTAACATTGATGACCGAAAATAATGGAAATGAATGGCAAAGAAATAATGCAGAAATACAAGAAATAAAAGATCAAATAAATGAAAGGAAAAATAATAAATATATGTTAAAAGGAAATATTATCTATATCAATAAAAACAAAATATGGATACCAGAAACAAAAAGACGAGAAATGATTAAGGAAACACATTTATTATTATGCCACGCAGGAGTAGAAAAAGTTATGAAATATATTAGGAACAATTCTGATATGGAAGATTTGCTAAATGAAGTAAAAGAGACTATTTCAATATGTGAAGCATGTCAGAAAAACAAAGTTTTAACAACAAAGTCAAAAGAAAAAACCCAAGTAATTCAAGCTTCAGAACCTATGGAGAAAATATACATGGATATCGGCGGTCTATTAAGAGAAACCTTCAGAGGAAAAAAATATATTTGTGCAATAATCGATCATTACAGTAAATACATATCTCTAACTCCTATTAGAAAGCAAGATGAAAATACAATAAAGGCAGTTTTGTTAAATAATTGGATATTGAAATTTGGAGCCCCTAAAGAACTACATGTTGATATTGGAAAGAATTGAATTGATATTTTCGAGTTCGTATCATCATAATAGCTAATGGTGTCATTGAAAGACAATTTCGTACTATAAGAGACTATATTAACGCGTCACTCAGAGAAGGAGTTAAAAAAGCTGGGCAGAATTAATACCTGATATAGAATACGTTTTAAATGCGACAGCTCAAAAAACTACTGGAGTGAGTCCAGCAGAAATTATATTTGAGAGAAAGATTAATAGATCGCAATGGCATAGTAATAATGAAGTGGATAGAAAGGAAATCATGCGGAAATTAGAGGCTAAAAGACAGCAAGCGAAAGAAATTGGCACAACTAGGAATTTAGAATTGGGGGACAAAGTATTGGTGAAACAAGAAATTAAAAACAAAGATCACGAGAGATATGAAGGACCATACACAGTAATAAAACGAAATCATGAAAGAAGTTACTTATTAACAGACGAAAACGGGAGAAAAATAACAAGGAATATAGAAAAGTTAAAGCATTTTAAAGAAGGGGAGATGTAAGGAGTTAGTAAAACCCTATATAAAATTATTATGAAGTGAGATCAGTTAGTAGAAATAATTATTTCTGTTAAATTTTTATATTTAAATTGTATATTAAATTATATCATATTATATTAAATTATATTAAATTAAATCAATTAAATGTATGACCATTAATTACATTAATATTAATAATTATCACGCCTCGGTGTTTAAATACGCTAGTAAACGACACAATTTTGAAGTTGTTATAAAAAATAAATGCTTGAAAAAGATTTGAATTTAATTGCGTCAACATACCGAATGATATCTAAAATCTTAAACCTATTTTCAATAAATGCATTGCAACAATTTTAGCTTTGGTTGGAATATTTTTATTTAACAATTATACAACTCTACTAACGAAACAAATAAGGTAAGTTAGCAATTAATCAGATAACGATCCAAAGATTCGGACTGAAACAATGTTAGAAATAAAGGTGTTAGTAAGGCCAGTAGGCAAGACCAAATAACTTTATTCCCCAGCTTGTTCTCTCACTCAGTGATCAATGAAGAAAGTCAGTCAGAGACAAAACAAGTAAAACACACCGCAGGAGCACATAATTGACTAATGTAGCAGAGAATAGTTTATGGTGATTAAGTCATCCAATCCCGGGATTAAGATTGTCAGAATACCGGGATTCGGTACCAATTTTTAATTCATTTCATTTCCATAATGCGTAGCCAATGCCGTTTCAGCCCGGAGTTATTTTTAAATTCTTCTTCTTCTGCTAAGTTGCTGTATATTACATGACATGTGCACTAGAAATAGTATAAATCAACGCTAACGCAATAAACCCTCGATAAATATGTTATTATTAATGCTCATTTTAAAGAATAATTTCTATACAGTTTTTTTTGGCAGATGAGAATGAAACTTCCGAATGACATGAGAGTGAAAATGGACATAAATACTCTTGAATACACCTAAATCCGAAATATGAAAATTCTATAATACACGTTGATGTGTGCATTAGTGGATGACTCATCATTTATGAAAGTGTGAAGTTTAATATTTATTCATTTATTAAATTTTTTAAATGGTTTTTATTGCCTGTCTTTTGATTGTTTGGAGAAAGGGTATGTAAAAATTTAATCAATTTGACACGAAACATATTATTTAATTGCTTTTTCTTCTATTCAGCAGGGAACAGCTATGTCTGAAAAAAACAACATCTAAAAATTTGCAGAATGTAGCCAAAATCTGATTGAAAAAACTCCAGTGTGGAAATATTTTACGTGCTAAATCAGGCGAGTCTGCCAAGTGTAAAAAATGTCATAAAACTTTGAAAACGACGGAAGGATCGACATGCGACCTCCATAAGCACTTACTAACTCACTCCATCGTGATAAATCAGGTCAAAAGACCATGCTCTGACACATTAGGAGTACTACCAGCAAAACGCAATGACCCACAAGCCTCTATGAGCAAACATTTTATCACTAATTATCTTGTTGTTCATTACGTTAGCTCTCTGGAAGCAGTATTATCCCGTATGACAGCCTCCGATGGATTACCATTGAGCTTTTTCATAACATCGGCGGAGGAACGCAAATCATTGTCAGCTCGTGGATTTGACGTACGAAAATCAACTACTACCATTCGGACCAAGTGTTTTCAGGATGCGGAAAACCGGTGACCAAAATCAGATCATCTTTAAGTGATGAGAGCACAGACATTTTGACCTTATTAAAAGGATATTTCAAGACAGAAGCTAAATGAATAAATAAACAAAAAAGACTGTCAATTTGAGTTCTTCTGTTTGTACCTAATTTCATTTATTATTGTTTTCAACTGTGTTTTATTAAAGGATTAAAAAATGTGTGTAAATATGGTTTTTTAAATTTTGGGTAAAAATTTTGAAATTTCGCTCTGTCCCGGTGCTGGGATCCCGGGACAAAAATAAGTCAGTACCGAAATCCCAGTTCTGGAAAAATGGTCCGGTACTGGATGCCTTAATGGTGATCAGCGAAAAATAACAGGAAATTTTATGAATCAGTAAGGATATACAAATGGACTCCAGCAAATACAAATCTCGGAGATATTCATCAATGACGAATATTATTAGGAAAGGAATCAATCACTGTGGAGATTGAAGGCAAGAGGAACGAACAACAAACCGGAGGGCGGAAATGAAAGGTAAGCGTTTGTCTCTTGTCTGCTGCAATAAAGGATAAACTGCTAAATTAATTTCGTTATAAATTAGTTTCAAAGTATATGAAATTTAGGGCCCTCTAGCAACTTTTAGGATATTGACGAATTTTGAGAAAGACCTACACCTACAACTTGACATCGGTCATCACAAGAAATCGTTATTGTATGCTCTTGTCCTCTTTATCATTACATTTATGTTGTTTAATTGAACATAACTTTGCATATTATTTTTTTTTGCTTAACACTAAATATTATTCTGGGGTTCGTGGTGTCGAAGGATAATAACGATATTTTATGGAATGATTATAATTACAATAAAGACAATAGAAAGCAGCACGATGTACTTCCTATGATAAACCCATGAACCCATACAAAAGTACTTTGTGCTATACACAAATACTAGTTTTGACTCAGTTGGAACAATATTATGGCAGCTAAACGATAAACAAGTAATTACATATGGATTGAATGCAATGAAAAATCATGAAATTTGGTATTGCATTACCAGAATAAAATTGCTGGCAATTTATCACTTCACTCCAGTGACGGCTTTAGGTATAGACAACATAAGTGACTGCCTAGAGCGGCATTATTTCAAGGGGCGGCAAAATTAGGAAAAATTTAAATTTAAAAATATTTTTTATATTATGAAAATTATGTTTTGCTTCGTGCTACTAATATCACTTTTTATATAGCACAAAATTGTTTAAGGCCGGCACTTCGATTATCCTTGTGGTAACTGATTATCCAAGATGATTACCAGCATACAGGGGCATTATTTCAAAATTGTCTAACACCGGCACTGCTTCACTCAGTACTTAAAGCCTTATTAATATGGAAAAAGATTCAAGTTAAGAACTAATTATAAAATGATAAAGTTTATGATTAAAACAAAGAAGCTCATTGCTGCTCAATTACAGGCATGGATAAATTATTAAAGTGAATTGTATATGAAGTTGAAATACCGAAAAGAGGAGTTACATGGAAATACAGATGCATAAACGAGGAATAATTGTATCACATGCAGTCAGTGCCAGACAATTGTTTTTGAATGTGTGTGTGTGTGTGTAACTAGTAAACCAATAAACTCCTTTTTAACCCTTTCATTCGGGAATTAATTCTGTGGGTAAATTAATTATCTAGACCATCAAACCTAGTAATACTGAAAATGTCACTATTTGGCGCCAAAATTATTAAAATGTACTAGAACAAATTTCAATTTTCTTAAAAAGTACTTCTTACATTATATTTTCGAAAAGGTACAACAGATATTCAGCACACAAAACTGTGTACAATATATTGTACACTCCGTATAAAAGGGTTAAGATGTTATGCAATGAAGCGCTTGATAACAGCGTGTTAGAGATTTGTTATTCAGAATAAAATTGTGTACTTCTATGTATTTTAAAAATAAAAATGATTTAATTAATAAAAATAACTGATGTAAAAAATTAAAATTTTCAAAAGAAAAACTAAGCCACTGGTTTTGCTACAACAGCCTTAACCTATGGAATTGTGATTATTAAGAATAAAAAAAAGTTAGAAAAATTAACACAAAAAAATTAAACCAAATAAAAAATAAAAAAAATTCCTAAATATAACTTTAAAATAAAAACTAGTCAATCAATAAAAATTATTGGTGTAATTAAAACAAAATTTTCAAAAAAAAATACAAGAATAAATTAATTGTCAGAAATAGCTATGAATCGCAGCCTGTCCGGCAAAGTTTCGGCTGCAGTAATAGTGCAACCACTCAAGATACTGTCCAAATGATACAGAGAATTTGCACGATATCTGTAAACAATTCATGATAGCGATCCACCTCAGACAATAATTCGCTGCGAATCTCGCATCAATTTCGTCACATCATTACAAGTTTTGAGGTGCTGTGCACGGTAAATTGTCGAGGAGAATTCTGGATTGATGACCAAATAAGCAAAATGAGATTTGTTTGCTAATCTAGATTAGATTACACAGTCGGTTGGTACGCACGCTTTCCAATTATTCGAATCAACAATCCTTCCGATCTCCATGATGACCGATGCTCCGTTTCGTAGGTATACTAACTATTTCACGGTCGAGTGGTTTCAAATCAAACTTATCTTCAGTCAGTGTTGGCGCCGATTTTGAGAGTGTTTATATATATTATCAGTTTATATTTGCCGTGCAGTCTGAGCTGCAAATACCTCCATTATCGATTACACTTTACTGTTAATTTAATATAAACCAAATCAAGTATAACATGTAAATTTCACAACAAATTTGAGAGATAATAAGGTTGACACTGATTCTGAGGACAAATAATGACGATCAGAAAATGCAATAAAATTCATGATAAAAATTTTTTAGCAAAATTATTTTTGCAGATTAAGAATTATTTTAAAAAATAATAATAATAATAATAATAATAATAATAATAATAATAATAAAATAATAATAATGATAATAATAATAATAATAATAATAATAATAATAATAATAATAATAATAATAATAATAATAATAATAATAATAATAATAAAATAATAATAATGATGATAATAATAATAATAATAATAATAATAATAATAATAATAATAATAATAATAATAATAATAATTATAATAATAATTATTATTATTATTATCATTATTATTATATTAATAAAAGACTGAACACGCCTTAATTCATTCAAATCCGATTATTATGGAAATTTTTAATTTTTAAAACATTAAATGCAGTTTTTAAATAATATTTTTCCTGCATTGTTAAATAGATATAAGAACAAAGTAAATCTTCTTAACAGAATAATTCTGAAACCAAATATCCATAAAACCAGTGAAAATATTATAAACCTAAAATAATCAGTTAATCTTCATCTATTATTGTATGAAATAGACCACATTGAGACCCACATTACTGTCATGAAAAATTTGTCCACATTAACACGGAGAAACGTATTAAATGCAAATGATATGATGATAGCTGTCTTGGTATCAAGTGATCCCAAAGGAGACTAAACCACTGTTGTCAATTCCCCACACTAAGCGTGAATAATTTAAATAATGGCTTATTTTATTTAAATACGACTTCAATAACATTTTTTTTCGTTTTACACAACTACCTCATTGAAATCCTCAGGAGAAGTGAAGAAGAAAGGTTGTGTGGCCTGTACAATAATTAGTAAAGAGGGTTGATATTCGGTATCAAGTAATGAGACTGCGTTAATACCCGGGGCGTTTGTCCTTCTTTTCACTTGGTAAATTCGCAATGAAATTTATACGATACTGTCAATAAAATAAAAAACAACAATTCAATGAAAGCTGATACTAAGAAAAATCGATTTTTTTTCTTTTTTTCTCTTGGAAAAAAATAAATAAATTCAGTCATTATTAAGTAATAAGTTTCACGAATAATTAATTAAATAAGATTCTTGATATTTAATTTCATGATTTTGTCACTTGATATAATAACAATTTCCGATTAATTACAGAATTTCTATTAAATATCAGATGATTCGAATACTTATCGAATTTCACAAATTCTACACTAATAAATCGATATTTATTTATTTTATTTCAGAAATTCATTTGTTTTAATTCACCGAAATCAGAAGCAATTACAAAATGATTCTTTTTTATGGTTTGCTTTTGCTCATAAATTAAATTAAATTGTTATATATTTATTTATCATTATTATTATTTTAAAATAACTTGCTTTTAGCGGGATTATTTATAAAAATATAATTCAAATAATTAACTAGATAATTATTTATTATTATTATTATTATTATTATTATTATTATTATTATTATTATTATTATTATTATTATTATTATTATTATTATTATTATTATTATTATTATTATTAAAGCTGAAATAAGAATGAACTAGTAGATGGTGAATTGTATCTGTATCAATGTTTGATATTAGATCAGATTGATGGGTCGACTCCAAAGAAATTTTTGTATTTCAGTAAGAAAAGAGGCACGTAGAATCCATCTAGTACGGAAGTAGTTAATGGTTCACTGGGTAATTATGTCTCAGTTTCTTAACATGTGGTTGACTGTGTGATTATTTAGCTAAGCGTGTTATGAGTGATCCAATTATACCAATTGAGAACAGTGAGGAAGTAATTAAATACGTAAAACAAGTGTTAAAATAGAAATTCCTCACAGTTTTTAATGTTAATTTAGCAATGTATTAGGAAATTGTCGGTTCTATGAATATTTTCTAGCATTCCATGCAGAAAAATCGGCCTTTTGTTTTTGAAATTTGTAAATGACTTTGGATTTTATTTTGAAATGCTTCAACAAATTTTTATTAAAAAATTAATTTAAAATTTTGTTTTAATTAAATGAATTTTGAACAATTTTCATTGGCTATTAAATTTTTTTCTAGTTTGTTTAATGAAAAAAAAACAGTTCATTGAATCGTGTATCACATTTGATATGTGAGATAAATCTAACATTAAATTTATCTTCAAATATAAATATATAATAAATTTATAATATAATATATTAAATAGTATTTGTTTGATTGCAGACATTATAAATATTCTCCAAAGATTATTCGAAATTTTGTTTATATAATACATAATTATTGTGAAAATCATTTTCGGTATTATTTTTAAAAAATGAATAAAAATAAGAATTTGACCAATCTTAATATGATATATTAGCAAAATTTTGTCCTCAACCTTTTTTAATATAAGAAACTATTTCTTAATATTACTAATTATTAAGGAAGTACAATACTTCTTTTTGATGGTCTGTACTATCCAATGTTTATGAACTCCTTAAGTATAGCTATATTCATGTTATGTGATTATTGTATTGTTTTTGGATAATATTGTGAAAATCAAATATTATGGCTTTGATTATGTTTTTTTAAAAAGAATGGCGAGATACAGAATTAGATTGGGATGAGATTTTGAAAACAGTTCTAATAAAAAATTTGTTATTGATGACATTGAATTTTTCGATGAAGTTAGACGAGTAAATATGTATTGTTCCACGATAAAAATGGTATAAAAATAAAATAGAAGTTAACTTTCATTGGATAGAAATAAAGAAATATTTAAAAAACCAGCATATTCCTATAGAAAAATTGAAATTACTTGTTGAATTTGCAATTTACTTTTTGAATACTAATATGACAATTGAAAGGATATTTTCATATAGATATTTTATCAGCAGCGACTTCAGTAAAGGTGAACCTCCAGTATACATGTGAAGACTTTTTGAAATGTTTTAAAATAAAATGATACATTATTGAAAAAAATCAATTCAAATGAAAAATATCATTATAAAAAATTAAAATATTAAAAAAAGTATTTTGGAGCACGTAATAATCCGAACTTTCAATCCTTTGTACTGCCTTCGAGTACAAAAAAGCTGCCCATCTTATAATTAGTGAAATTACTTTTAAAAAGCGAAATAGACTTTAAAATGTAATTTGTTTGAAAAATACATTTTTTCTTGGAAATCAACTCAAATAAGAACTACAGAAAATTCCATAAAAACGACTATTTTGACACAACTAGTATAATTTTAGACTAGTGCTCTGTTGGAGAAGCTGGACATTTTTTTACTGTTATATTCAGGGAAGTATGTTAAGATCACTGGCAATTTTGTGATTGGGAAAAGGATCCAAATGATCTCCGATTTACGACAACTATGATTACTGAACTTCCAAGTAAACATCTTGAATCTATAAATAAAGGTATTGGTCACGAGATTCATTTAACAGAATTGTTTCTTAATTTCACATTTTCTTTTGATAATTTGATAATTTCGGTTCTTTCTATTGGTTCGGGCTGACTAGGTTTAAAAATTACTTCAGTCTCCGCTAGAGTAAAAGCTTAAAGGGTTTCATTTAAAAAGAATAAATGGCTTATATCTCAAAGTTCTTCCACAAAATTAGTCATACAAGTTTGTTTGACTTTAATGAATTTGTAAAAGGTTTTAGAGAAAACTTTAGAGAAAACCTTGAAAACTTTATTATTAATAATGGCTATAAAATAGTTAAATATAGTTATGATTTAAAAAATATATAATATTTAAAAATTTTTTTTATTACACGACTCATAATTTGTAAATTTCAATATAATAAAATTTTATTTTTATATTGTTAGGGGTTGTCAGCAAAATGTGAAATTACAATTACTAATCTGACTCCAAGATTGTCTTGAAATATCAACAAGAATGATAACTTCTCTATATTATCAATATTTATTTTCTATCACAATTACAATCGATTTGATTTCTGCTAACACAATAACACATAGGATTTATCACTCAAAACTCAAAACTCGGATCTTATTACGACACACAACAAGTAATAGCCCAATTAATAACTGTCATACTGTTTCTTCGATCAAACTTCCTTGATATACTTGTATCAATGAACGGTTTTTTCTAATTTCTGTTTGCTTTCTGTTTCTGTAATCTGTTTCTCCAAAACGTTTAACTATTTTCTTCAGTCTCGTTTTCTCGTACGGTTTTTTCTTTGATTTTTTCATTTGTGACTCTGCTTTTATAGGTTTTTATCTGCTGACACTTAGAGATAATTCCTAATTTTGTTTATGTTTTAATTTCTACAATATCAACCATTTACATTCATCAATGTTACCTCTGACAGATGCCAAAATATGCAATTTTGTTTGCTTTTTCAGTTTTATATTTCCCCGCCTTCTCCGGTGGCTGCCGAGATAAATTCCATTTTCATTTAAATGTTCGTTGTTTGTTTTCTGTTTTTAATTTGTACTTATTAATTAATAACGACCTTGTCGTATTTCATTGTTTGATTTTTGCAATTTCCTTTTCATTTTTTTTTCATCTAAGGATTTATACAATAATTAAACAATATAATATTTTGTTTAAATTGTAGACACAAAATATAATCAAAAGTAGATTATTTACATTTTACATTTTTTATTTTTATAAATTGGCATACAAAAGAAATTTTTACGATTTCTTTAAACATAAATTTGCATAGAATCAAACAAAATAATTTTTTTTATAATTTTCAAAATTGTGAAAAAATTAAACAATCAAGTTGTCTATTTGTTTCGGATTTGTGGAATTTACAGATTATGCCAAATTCTTATTTATCTAAAGCTTATTATTAATATTTTAATACAAAACTTCCTTTGCATAACAAATAATAAAAATGAAACATTTCCTTTCAATAAAAAACAAATGGCAAAGTGAATACGAAGTAAAATGTAAATTTTCGGTGAATAATTAATTTTTATATTTGACATTTGAGATTTGAATTTTTTAACAACGAAATTTTTCGTCTAAAAATTTTGAAGTGACAAAAATTTTCCGAATAAATTCTTCAAGATTCATGATTTTTTGTAGACATGTGGCAACTAATGAATTCTCACGAGAACGAAGTATTTCAAATAAAAGGTGACTTAAACAAAAGTGAAAATAAAAATATAATTGTAACAAAATTAATAAAATTTACTAAAATCGAAAAATAAAATTATACACAATTTCGAGAGATTAGTTATTATTGCAAACTAAAATATTTTACTAGGAAAAATATGTATTTATTTTTGAAAAAAAGATAAACTACTTTTCTTTAATAAGTAGATTGTTAATTTCAAAAAAGTGATTTGTTTTAGTACTTTTTTAAAATTCATTTTTTAATATAGTAAAGAAAATTAATATTAAACATAAAATTAAATATTGATCGATAATCTGAAAAAGAAACGAAAAAATATCAACGGTATAAAGGATAGATTTTATTGGAAATATAAATAATTTTAATGGGAATTAAGAAAATAAATAAATAATAATATATTTTTTTACTTAGGGTCTGACAATATCATATTAAGCTCTATTTGTTCCCGAGTTATCTAATTCCGCTAAATCTTGATAAACCACATTTATTATACAAATTTGAAACCTTTTATTCTGAAGAAATACTGTATTATTATTGTAAACTTATGAAATTATAAAATTTAGATAGCTTGAAATGATAGCAACCTCAAAACATTTTAATCATATTTTTGTTTTATTAAAATTGAGAAAATTATTTCAGTCTATTTTGATACGGAGTTTGTTAGAGGTGAGCAATTTATTTTTAAATGTGAATATTTATTAATTTTAAAATGTTTTATATTTCTTTTCTCTTTTGTATTTGTTATAAATAATAAACAAAGTGATTTTTAACTTTTTAAAAATTTTAAACAGGTTAAATATAACAATAAATATTATTACGGTTTAAGTTTTTTTTTAAATAATCCTGGCTAATAATAAATATGATGCAATAAATCAGGTTTTATTTCTTCTTAAAAAAAGTATTTTTTGTCGTTTATCAATGTTTTTAAAAGGTATTTTTTCGGGATTATTTAAAATCTTGACAAGGCTATCCACCCATTAATGTTAGGGGTAAAGTTTTAATAAACAATGTTTTAATGTGGCTAAAACAAAGCAGAAAATACCTAGGAAGGAGTTATTTGTGAATTTAATATACCCAGTGAGTTACTTCGGATTAAGATTTGACAGTTGTGATTACCAAATTGGCAGTTTTGCTTGACAATATTTTCCTGTCACAAAAACAATGAAACAAAAATTAAAATTTGGAATATCATTAAGGACCTATTGAGTCGTTTATTTTGAAAAGTGGCATAGGTCCTTTTGAGTGTAGCAAACTTGGATATAGCAATAGGCTAATAATAAAGCCAGGACATCAAAGGGTGAGATTCTTTAGGAACTGTTTGCAACAAACTGAGAACGAATGAATTGGGTTTTATCTTCATAAAGAATTTAAGAAAATAACTTCGTTTTTTGTTTAATCGCATTGAATTTTGTTTTTCGAAATATTTAAAAATAATTTAAATGAAATTTTGCCTGGATTTTTGATTGTGTTAATGAATTATAATTATTGGTGAATTATTTGAAATGCAAAAATTTTTTTTTGTTTAAATCAACAAAATATTTTCGGTTTAGATTAAGTAGAATAATAAAATAATACCATTTTTTTTGTTTAAAATAATTAACATTTTCCAAACAAATTTAATTTCTCAACGAGAAATAGATTTTCAAAACTTTGATTTCGAAAATATTTTCTTTTTCAGAAAACTTTCATTTATGCATTTAAAAATTGTTTTCATTATTTTTGACAAAAAATAAATCCATCTACAAAATGATATTAAAGATTTGAAAAACTTATCAAATTTTAATTTCTACACTAAATAATCAAAATATTTTTAATTCTTTTTCAATCGTATATAAAATGAAAATAATTGTAAGTTACATCATTAAATTTTATTCATAATGAATAGGGCAGTGGTTCTCAAACTTTTTGAGTTGTGGAGATCTTTGAGTTAGCTTGCAGATCCCCAGGGCTCCGCAGAGCACACTTTGAGAACCTCTGTTGTATTGTAACGAATACTCAAATCGTGACAACTATAATTGACCAATTGCATAACTTACTCACTGTATTATTGGCTATCTAGTATGCGAAGCGCACTATATTGAGTTAGAAGTTACATATTTTTAAGTTAAAATTAAGTAAATCTGAATATTTCAAAACAACAAATAAATTTCATATATGAATTAATAATAATTATAAATTTTTTTTTTAAATTATAATTTTATTTTTAGGTGATTTAAATTTATAATTTTTATTTCAAATTTGATTATGGGATCGGTGGAGCACACTTTGAAAAACACTGAAATAGGGGTTTCTATTTTAAAGACATTTTTTTGATAATTCAAGAGTAATGTAAAGCCCTTAATGTAACCATTTACTGACTGATTAAAACAATAAAATAATAAATAAAAATTAATTTCAATAATTCACGAATTTTTGGTACAGCTTTAATCAGTTGTTAATAAAAGTTTTATAAAAGTTAATATATTTTATTCAAAATTTTAGCATTCTCGTCCCCAAGATGAATTCTAACATTTTTATTTAAATCTATCTTTTATAAACATACAAATAATAAAGATAAACCAAAAATATTATTCATTTATTTTCTTTGAAAAAAATATCGGATATATAAATGGTAAAAGAACAGAAAATTTCATTTCAATCGGCTTGGAGCTTGTTGAGAGGTACTTTTAAAAGTGGGAACAATGATTCTGGTACCAATGAATCCTTATTTGCAAAGAGAATTTTATATACTGCAGCTATCGTATTCTCTGATACTTGGACGACATTTTTAATATCTAAATAATTTTCAAAACCATTTTAGAATAATGTTATTTTTGTATTACTTTCTTTTGTCATCTCTATGTTCATAAGTAAGCAACCCATGTAAATTGTACCAGCCATGATACTCGAAGGTTTTTTAAACACGAATTTACCAGCTGCCTTTGCAATTTCTATGCAAACCTTTTCCACGCTGACATTTTTTACCTTCAATTTATCCAAATATCGAGGAATCTGGTCAATTATGTTTGTGGACTTCGAATTCAATCCGAGAGCCTTGACGATTATTTTGTTCATTTTCAAGATCTGGTTAGGCTTTTCTAAAGTTGTTACGGCACCGAATTCTGAATTATAAAAATATCCGTATAAAAATTATTGATGTCCGTAAATCTTCAGGATTCTTTTTGGTAAACGTTACGTTTTAGGAAGTGGTATATTGGAGCCGGCCCTGTTCGATTCTGGCAAACCGTTAGTTCAAATAATAAATTCTAAATATTTTTTTCCATAAAAATGGCCAGGAAATATTTTTACTAAAATATATTACATATAAATATTATTTTACAGTTTATGCTGTTTGCAACATTTAGACCTTTCACCAACCTTTTAGATTGGGTAAGTTATGAGGAGGTCAGGAACCGGTAGTAGATATTTAGCCAAAACACATCTGCTTCTAAAGCATTTAAAGAGTAAATTAAAAAATAAAAACACTTCCGTTTATTTATATATAAAAATAATAATATTTGTTTAAATTGAATGAAATATATTTTATAAATTATAATGAATAAAATGAAGTTAGTAGTTTTGAATATAAAAAATTGCAATTTTTCTATGAGATATATACAAATTTAT
Source organism: Schmidtea polychroa (assembly GCA_959609185.1). Classification (NCBI taxonomy): domain Eukaryota; kingdom Metazoa; phylum Platyhelminthes; order Tricladida; family Dugesiidae; genus Schmidtea; species Schmidtea polychroa. The sequence continues at coordinate 85,723 of CAUHTR010000121.1, forward strand.
TAATGTATTTTTTCTTAGTAAACTTTGTTGTAAATTCCACCCAACTGCAGTTTTGATAGAAGACTACTCAGCAGGAGATTTGATCTGTTCTGTCTGTGGGTTAGTTGTTGGAGATCGGTAATAATTCATTAAACAATTAATTATAAAATTAATTTAATAATTAGAGTGATTGACTTTTCCAGTGAATGGAGGTCATTTGCAAATGATGGAGGCGATGACAACTGTCGAGTTGGAGCCGTAGAAACCAACACGACTTCCGATGCTGCAACCTCTATAACAATAAAACAATCATTCGACGTGAAACATTTAAATGAAAAGGGAGAACAAAGATTCAAAAACTATGTTGTCGTTTCATCGGCAGAAAAAATGATCAGAGCTTGCAACGAATTCATTTCAATAATTGCTGATCGGTTGAAGCTCATTCCAGCAATAAAAGTAGAAAAGAAATTCTAGTAAAATTTCCTTAAGTGAGAATCTTTTCTTATAGATTTCTGCAATGAAAATGGTGAAGAAATTAACGAAAGTGGACGGTTTTACTAGGAAAAATAAAGAAGCAATATCGGCAGCTTGTCTATTTCATTGCTGCAAAGAAAATAGCTGTGAAAGAAATATAAAAGGTTAGATTCTTTTTTATGAGATCCACGCGCTCAAACAGTTCACTATCAAAATATACTTCAATGATAAAAGTTAGGAGATTTATAAGGATAGCAGAACATGAGGTATTACACGTTGATAAACGAAACTTTACTTTTTATCATGAACTCATTTTTTATCCTTCCTATGTCATTTTAGGTAATAATTATTTCCGCAATTTCGTGTTACTCATAAGCTTGACAGCGTATGTCTTCCTATTGATCCCAATACAAATATATTTAAGACCTAGAATAGTGTTTGGACACAAAAATATAGTTAAATTATTTTCTTTAATTATTGCTTTTCTTAATTCAGAATTCGCTGCCGTTACAACTTTAGAAAAGCCTAACCAGATCTTGAAAATGAACAAAATAATCGTCAAGGCTCTCGGATTGAATTCGAAGTCCACAAACATAATTGACCAGATTCCTCGATATTTGGATAAATTGAAGGTAAAAAATGTCAGTGTGGAAAAGGTTTGTATAGAAATTGTAAAGGCAGCTGGTAAATTCGTGTTTAAAAAATATTTTACTCGCGGTTCTTTTCATTTTCTCGTCATTGAATAAAATAATTAATTGTTCCACCGCGCATCTCGCTTGTGGTAATCTTTTTCCGTTTCCCATTACTTAATCTTTCAGGATAATGGTATTTCAACTTTGCCTTTATTTACTTCTCTTTCTGTTTGCTTAGCTCGGCTTTCCTTTAATTAATTAACGATTTTCCGTTTTTATACGTTTTCTTGGATTTCGGCCCTTTCTGAGCANAACAGCCGCTCTTGATCAATAGAGAATCGCTGGGTGAGAAACTCATTCAGTGAATCAATGATTTCAATCTTGATAGCCGTAATGTCACGGATTTGGGAAACAAGAGAATTATGTGCTTTGGGCGGATTTCTTCCTACAGTATGAAGAGAGATATTCTTTAGCTGCGACTCTTCTACCTTATTGTCCAGCGGTTCTTAAAATGTTTCAATTCAGTTACCAAGTAGAGGGATGTTTTTCAAAGAATTCAGTTTAGCCTTCACATTCGTTGTATGCCTATCCATATAAAGAATTGCTAATGAGTCTGATTGAAGTTGTTGTTGATATAAGGAAAAGACATTTAAGGTGTCAGCTACAAAGCACATGAATTAAAGCTTCTTAATGGATGTCAGAAAGTGAAGATATCCTCTTGCTAATTTATCTTTGTGACATACATTTTACCAATCTGAGTTCTATCAACACTGCATCATAACGCAGGGATAAAGAAAATGTTTTGTTGATCATGTGACTATACAATGCATTCCGACAATTGTCGATGATTCTTGGGAGTGAGGCACTGAATATCATATATTCATGACTTTTGTGATCCAATGCTCTTCATTTGAAATGCATTGGCAATGCCTCCAGCAAATAGTCGACCAGGAAAGGAATTTGCGGACAATGTGAGTTTCTTGACATCATGATAAACGTGTATCATTAGAGACCCGATTTTATTTGCCAGTTTCTCATGTGCTATTATTAAAATCTGACCCATTTCGCTTGACTCCATTGCTTGAGATTTAGGAATAGATTTAAAACGAAATACATTTTCTGATTTCAGGTGATAAGTGCTCTGAACATGAAGATTTACAGTCTTCTCTCGAAATATAGTTCAATTTTCTTGTACAATCCCTGTAGGTGTTCCATTCCTGCATATTATTCGGTAGTAATGTTAGAGGATGATGTGAATGTGCTGTGAGGGAAAATTTTAGATTCCAACAGAGTCTCAGTAAAAATAATTGTTTGGGACAGTTGGAGTGCGTGTGTATTATGGTATGTATATTCTAACTATTAACAAATATACCGTATATATTCGCATATAAGCCAACCCCCAAATTTGGTTGATTAAAATGTCAAAAATAGATGACCCGCGTAAAAGCCGACCTTTTAAAAATGATAATTTGGGCAATATATAATTTTATATTTATATATATATATATATATTTAACCCAATAATTTTTGGAAAAAAATTAATCCAAAATTACTAGGCCTACACGCTAGTATACACGGTACAATAAAAAATAAAAAAAGAAAACCGTTAACGATTATAGCTTTTATTAATAATACAAAAATATTATGTGACCTGCAGTTTCTCTCCGCGATCAGATTAGTCTTTCAATTGAATAGGTTTCCGTTCTAATAGTTTTAGAATTGGTATTTGACAGTTGGGGTGTAGTGATTTAACAGGCGTTTAGAATTTTTGAAGAAAAAAACTTTTTAAGTTATGTAAAAAACATTTTGTTTAAATATTGGATAATTGTTACGTGTATTTTTTGAATAAAATTTAAGAGTTAGATAAAAATTTAAATTATTTGAGTATTTCAATTTATCATGAAAATCTGGAAAGGCTTTGTTTTTATTCCTTTATTAGTATTACTTAAAGCATTTTTGTTCAATACCAATTATGTTGGCGATTTATTTCTGCCCGATATGCCAAATGTAACCTTGAAAGAAATGTGGGGTTATCGAGATATCAACTTTCTAGACGTTATTGAAAGTTTTTCACGGTAGATACGTTCCTCCGAAATTCGTATGAAAAAACGAACAGTGTTAGATGAAATAATTTTTTTTGAAAACGAAACCTCTTTTGAACTGTTTAAATTCGAATTGGTGAAAAAAGCGAGTAAAACAAGTTGGGTTTATTTGACGAAAATTTTGTATGCCATAAGGAAAAATTGATCTATAGTCGTGATGAAAATAAATTAAATATTAATAAGAAAATTCAATATCCTTCAAATAGTGTAAATATTTGGTCATGTAAAGTGTTCTGTAAGTTTAATAAAACTTTGAAATTAGAAGATCTTTCGTTAGAATGATTAAGGAGAAAATTGAGGTCAATTTCATTGCATATATTCCGTATATATCACTAGGCGGGTGCGAATTGTTAAGTGAACAACTGAAAAATAAATGATAAAGACAAATATTTCTAGGAATAGTGTATTCATTCTAATGGCAAAGAGTTTATTGGTATTTTCAATCTTGGAACCATAGAATCAGGAATTAAACTATTTCTGTGCACATGGAGAATCTTGTAGGTCAATGCAATAGTACTTTCCGTGACTCCGATCAATTCTTTAAGATCTATTCAAATACATTTAATATTTAATTAAAAAAGATTTTTGGTACTTTTTTTAGTTACGTTTTCTCCCATCAGTAAGCATGCCATGTATATGCCAGCTGTGACGACACTCAATGGTTTCTTATGCAGAAACTTTTGAGCTGATTTTGAGATCTCTATTGCGAGTTTTTGAATGAAAATATCTTTGATTTTCAGTTGGCAACAGAATCGAGGAATTCCGTCAACGATATTAGAAGACTGAGATGTTAAACCAAGCCTGGCCACGATTCTTTTGTACATTTTACCAATGACCTTTTCGGTTATCAATTCAGCAACCGCAGCGATTTCTGAAACGAAAAATATAACAAGATTAAGAGGAATAAATAGAAAGCACAATTTAAAATTTAAATTCAGAAGTGCGGCTGTTAATTGTTTCGGTGCCCTTAATAAAATTATTGAAAACTGTAAAACAGATAATAAGAAAATACTTGAGTGTTTATAAATATTATTATATAATAATAAGGGATAACTGATAAATGTATTTTTAATGTTTTCAGAGAAGAAAATCTTTACATTATTAAAGCAAGGAAATTTCGGAACCCTTTGCGTATGGGGCCCGATGCGACACATATTTGCTTGCCTTGTGATCTCGGCACTTGTATTGAGAGATAAGCAATACAAATGTGATAAGGATTGTGTTGAATTTAGTTGCAGCAACACCATTTTGCACGAAATAATAACGTCTATAATAAGTTTTGTTTGTAAAAATATGTATGGCTCATAATTTCAGTCAATTTTTTTTCTAATTATGAATTGTTTATTTTTGGATTTTTTACAATTTAAAGAAAGTTTTAATTATTTTAAACTTAAATTTGATGTTTATATATTATGCGCCAAATATTTAATTTTAGTTATGGCCTTTTAGAAAAAATAGGGAATATTTACAAAATAATGTTTTTAGATTTTAATATTGACTTTTTAAAGATTTCCTTTCCAAGTTTGTAAATTAAATAAGGCTAAAGGAACATTTTGGTGATCATATTAACTGTTTAAAATGAAATTTGTCTTCATCATTTACTGTTTTTTTCTCTTCATTTCCTCGAAAATTCTAGAGTAGTAAAGTTGATTCCAGTATAGTTTTTGGCGTTAAATTTAAAATTTTTATCTATCATTATTTATTCAAAAATTAATATTTAAAATGTCGAAAGTTTACATGCATATTTTATTATTGGTTGTCTCTGTGAGTTCATTTTTTCTTTTCTTAAGTCTATTTCTGTTAACATTAAAGTTAATTAATTTTTTTAATATTATAGATGTTATTTTTCCATGTAAAATTCGGTCTTGTAATAATTTGTGTGGAATTTAGCATTAATCCTTGAGTCCCATTGAAAACATGCGATCCATGAGCTGATTAAAAACATCAACATTTCAGATTTGTCTTACAGTCGGGATATATATCCTAGTCGGTCACTCCTTTTTTATAATTTGTAATAAAAAAAACAGTTCGGAGCTCAGAGTTAAATAAACCAAATTATCATTGCAAGAATAATAAGTTCAATAAAATGAAATATTGTTAATGACGGAAGAAATATTTTCGTACAAACAGATTTTTGAAAATATAATTAAAAAAATTTCCCTCTATAAGGTTTACTAGTATAAATATAATATTTCAAATTTCTTTGCAAAAAACAAGTTATTTGTCTCATTGTAAAGACATTATATAAGTTGTCACTATAGAACTTGAAAATAATGTCACAATTTGTATTAAGTCATGCACTGTAATTTGTAGAGAAGATGTTCTAAAAAGAGCAATGAAACCTTTCTTCCCTCTTGATTACCAATTGAGTCTAGATTATCAAATGCTTGATCTGTTACATTAATGCTACCACATTTTTTTAGCTTAAAAGCAAGAAAATTTCATTGTGTATTGCAAAAATGAAATATACAAATTTCAATTGACTTTTAACATCTCATTTTTGTATACCTACTAAAGATCAAATTTGAGTTACAAATAAATACTGTCAAAATTTCATTTATTTTCATTACAATTGTAGATCAATGTTTGCTATTTAACAGAAATCGATTTATAGTTGTAATAACGATAAATGAGATTTTAAAATAAAAACATATCAAAGGAGAACAAATTATTTTTTAGTTCAATAAATAACTGAAATCTCATTACCCATCAAAAATTTAAGGAACTGAACTTTATGGTTCAGCGGAGATAGGAATTTAAAGCGAAGCTTCAATATATTTTTGCCAATATAATGGAGAAGTTTTAAATCGGAATTTCTTAGAATTCCGCCTTTAAACTTGATATGGGAAATAAAATCGTCATAAAAAATTCTTGCTATATGTTAATAAACCCAAAAACTCATACTAAAAGTCCTCACTACAGAGTAGTCGTTTTTATTGTTGCCATAAATAAACTCCCCAGTTAATTAGATTTTTGTGATTTTATTTACCTTAAAAAATAACATAATTAATTGAATATATCACGATACTATAGATAATATTTAAACAATGTCATCTTTTCATTAAAAACTTGAATTAAACTTTTCTTTTAATAATTATTTAATCATTACTTTCAGTAAAATATTTTATTTTTTGGGTGCCCTTATTTTTTTTTGATATTTTATTATGACATAAGGCCAAATTTTTTTGTTATGTAACACAACAATTCAACCTTAATTAACGTAATGAACTTTTATTTACATTTACTTGCAATTTTTTTATTCTCCTCTGATTTTTCTTCTAAAAAACGGTCGTATTATGTTGGGGTCAATAGGGTGCTTTGTTTATGGGGTTAAATTCTCAAAAATGCGAATATTTTCCCACAAAAACAAGAAAAAGTGTTGTAATAAATTTGTAATAAATTTTTTTCAAATGAAATAAATTATGAAATGTTAGTCTATATTTTAAATGAAATCATTTCGTAATAATAATTTTCCCCCAATTAAATTTATTAAAACGCCGCATTTTAATGTATTCGTCAATATGACAGAGTTCAGTAGGCATGCAATTTTGTCCGCAAATCTAGTGTTAAATAAAATACTATTAATTTCAAAAGGTATGAATAAAAAATTAATTTAATATTTTATTAATTAATTGAATACAAAAATTATTTGAAGCACTTTTTACAAACTTATTTTCCTTTTTGCAAATGATTCTGGGAAATTAGCATTTATTCAAAACCCCAGTACGACAGCAATCCAAGAGATTATCTAGGTTAAAATATTTCAGTGAGACGTAAACGCAAATCCGGACCCCTTAGACATATAATTGCTATATTTCCTACAGCTATAAAGATATTTATTTTTATTTTTCATGTTAGAATTAACTTGGCAAATCATCCAGTCAAACAAAATCGAATGTACATGAGAAACTGTAAATTTTTGGAATAACCAATAATAATAGTAATAATAATAAAATTATACCTTTGTAACTTCTTTCAATGTTATTATTTCGACAAACATAAAATAAACAAGCAGCGGAAATCTCAGCTTTATTCTTTCTTGTAAAACCTTGAATCTCCGTGAGACGTTTGACAATCTCCATAGCCGCATTCTAGATTTCACAATGAAATTTAAAAAAAAAACATAAATTTTACTTTTGTGTTGCTATCAAGATTCAATCTGTCGCCAAATGTCGTTATATAATCTCTACATTGTTTGATCATTCGATCAGCCGGGGATATTGTCATTCGGTTTTTGTATTTTTGTTCCCCATTTTCATCTAAATGTCGGGAGTCAAATGACTGTTTAATCGTTATCGAAGTCGCAGTATTTGAAGTGAAATTGTTTTCCTTTGCACCAACTCGGCTGTTGTCTTCTCCATCGCCGTCATTTGCAAAGGATCGCCATTCGCTAGAATAGTCTATTACTCTGTCGAATTCAATTGTTATCAATTCCGAAATAAAGTTTCCATTAAAAACTGTCTTACCTGTCACCAACAACTAATCCACAAATCATGCATATCAAATCACCGGCCGTATAATCTTCTATTAACCGGGCCTGGGGATGATATTTGCACTGAATTAAACTTAAATTAAAATAATTAATTTTAATAAAATTTAAAAAATGATTTAATATGAACCTCATTGAATTTTGTTACTTTTCTTTACAATTTTTACTGTTAATATTAAAACAAAATTTCTCCTCGTGAAAGTATTTAAACGATAAATTGTTTGTTAGAATAATCATAATAAGAAAAATGGAAAATATATTTAATCATTCCAAAACATAAATAAAACCTATTAATTAATTTAAAAATTAATTTTCAATTTTTTATTCTAAAATATAATTAATAATTAATTTTTTAAATAATAGTAAAATATTTTGCCAGCACCACTGATGGAATATTTTCAATTTTATTTTTTTCATTTTCATAAGACCCTAGAGCAAGTATCCTTCAGAAATTTGTTGATAAAATAAATTATTCAATCGTTTCCAAAATTTCTATGCACCCCCCTATCTTTTCAAATAAAAATCTCTGCGCCTCTTTCAAAATGTGTAACAATTTAATTTCATTATTGTTTTTATAATCAACAAAAATTTACCGTAATTTTTATAAATGCGGGTTTAATGCATTAAAAAATATTTATTTATTATAATCCAATATTAATTTATTTTGCTGATTCACCTTTTGATTTGACTTTTTTGTTCGTTTGCTTTCAAAAATTTTAACTTGGTAAAAGCTGAGCGCCCCACAAATTGGGAAATATTGGAGTAATAGTTAATTTATCAGTTTTGTTAGGAAAATAAAATCTAACATTGAAAACCCTTTTAATGCTTTTTTTCTTTAATAAAAATAAAACCCATTCAAGACGAAGACAACATATCTTGGTGAGTCAGTTCTAGATCCCAAAAGCATTTGACCAGTGGTCACAAAGTATATCTTAGCTGTATTTTATGTTTTTGAATTGCGCCTGAACAAATAAAATGGCGTGATTTACAATTTTCAGAAATTACTATTCACAAGAGTTTTCCAACTTTCTCTTCATTCCATTGACATTCACCATCACATTCCAAAGATGTGGACTAAATATATTCACAAAATTGTCCTTTAACTGTTTATAAGCGCTCAAATTTAACACTAGCTAAAGCTCCTAGAGACGCACTCCCCACTCCAATGAGTTATGAAGGCTCATGTGCATATATATATATATATATATATATATATATATATATATATATATATATATATATATATATATATATATATATATATATATATATATATATATATATATATATATATATATATATATATATATATACCTAATTCTATTTTTGCACGATAGATACGTTCCTAAAAAAATCGTGTAAAAAAAATTTGTGTAAAAAAAATTCGTGTAAAAAAAGAGTTCACAGAAGAATTTATTTTTCGTGCTTACACATTTTAATTCATTAAATATATTATATAAAAATAAATTATGATTTGGAAAAAAGAAAATAATATCAGAAATTCATTAATATAAAAAAAGTAAAAATAATATAAACATAACAAATTTTTATTCATAGTCATTTTCTGACACACGTATACGTTTGCGTATGACTGCAATATCATTGATATCAATCGAATTATTTTGTTCATCGTCTTAGGAAATTATTTTTGTATTATTATCACTAGTCTCCTGTGTTGAAAATTCAGAAATTTGTTGAACGAAATCAGTTATTAAGGATTAAATTATTATTAATTATTATTAAACCATTATAAAGATGCCATTAATGAAATTTTTTAGCTCGTTTCTCATCAGGATCATGTTGTTCAAAATAATTACCTAATTTCCTGGCAAGATCAAGACCTTCCTTAATTAGAGTTGCATTTAAAACAGGAGGATCCATTATCGCTATGTTGCTTGTCATGATAAGTCTCAAGGGTGAGGTCTATAATTTCATTTTCACTCAAGCTTTTATCAACTAACAATTCCTCTATATCTGCAAATGATAGATAATCGAATCCATCTCCACCAATTGCCAGTGTTATGATGTCAGTATATTCAGTGTTATTATGGATGACAGGATCTTTGCTTTTGACAGATTCTGGTCAAACATTTGTCCAACACGAGTTCAAGGTTGATGGCTTTAATTCAGCTAGTGCTAATCCAACTTGATTAATGCAGTACATAATAGAAAAATGTTTCCAATCATCAATAAATGTTGCTTCCTCATTCTGATCTAGTTTATCTAGCACGTATTGGAATGAACGTTTTATGTAGTACATTTTAAATGTACCAATTATCCTTTGGTCTAGCGCTTGTATTAAGGATGTATTAGGCGGTAGAAAACAAAATTGCACATTTGGGTGCTCCAAGACCGTATGGCCAAGTGCATTATCTAGAATTAAAAGAACTTTAAATTCTAGATATTTTACATTCATGTATCGTCTAACTTCTGGGATGAAGTACTTCTGAAACCATTCTGTAAAGATTGCAGTCGTCAGCCAGGCCTTTTTGTTTGCCATCCAGTGAATTGGCAATTTATTGAAATCTACACCTTTCATTGAACATGGTCTTAAGGCACGATTTACTAGCAGTGGTTTTAACACACGTTCTCCTGAAGTATTGGAACAAAACAACAATGTAACACGGTCCTTTGCTACTTTAAAACCACCGGCAGTTTTCTGCGATTTCCTCAACATTCGAAACTTGATCTGGGGTGTATTCTCCATCTTCAATAATTTTTCTAAGTTTTTGAGGAAATTCTTTGCCAGTTTCTCCCATAATGTTTACATTGTGGAGAGCATGCCTTTTAAGTAAACCTGTCATCCAATCTGTACTTGCAGAAAATTCAAATTTTTTGTTTGACTGAGATGAAGTTCCTGGCTCAAGTTCTTTAATACGTTTATAGATTCTTATTGCTGTTTGCTTGATAGTAATTCCGTCTACTTGTATTTTTTTTTGTAATTTATCTTCAATCTACACTTCCAAAGCTTTTTTCATTTTATCTTTGACAACATCTCTTATGTATGATGATGATTTAGCTCTTATCTTCGTTCCAGAACATATGGAATTTCTAATCGCAGTTTCATTTTTCTTAATCGTTCTTATGGTAGCTTCGTGAATACCAAATAGTTGATGGATAGGTCCCTTCCACATCATGTCACATCCACACCACTACCACCCCCCCCTGGAGATTTTTTTTAAAACACGGGATATTATAAAGGACAAGAAAATATATAGTCTATATATAGAAAAATGCATAGTTTCCATGAAAATGAGCTCCAAAGTCTCTAAATTTACGCCATAATTTAACAACTTCGTATACTTCAACACACGACGAGACAGTGAATAACATCAGCATCAAATGCCATAATTTAACATCATTCATATATTATCAAACATAGAAAATTTTATATTATAGAAATAAAATAATATTCTTCAACACACGGTGGGACAATAAAGAAAAGCTTTAATAAAATACTTAGAAATTTTTTTTAAAAATATGAAAGTACTTTAAAGTGAAGGTCACACCGTTTTGACTTAGAAAAAATTTTGAAAAATAAAAATGCCTGGATAAATTTGAAAATTTTAAGGTCACACCACTTAGAAATTTTTATATAAAAAAACTTGGAAAAAATCAACTAATTACTAGAAAAAATTACATGGAATATTTACAAAATATTTCCAAATCAAAAAATCCCCAAAATAAATTTCACACCTCTTAAATTTTCCAAAATTTAAAAAGTATCAAAAATAAATTTCCTAAATTTTAAAAGTCCCAAAATTATTTTCCACAAATTTTCCCAAAATTATTTTCCTTAAATTTAAAAAAGCCCCAAAAAACAAATTTCCCAAAATTTTCCAAAGCAAAATTTTAAAAAGGAACAAAAATTAAAGTCTAATTTTTTAAATTATACACAAAACATGCATGTCCAAGTTATTAAAATAAAAGATTAAAATCTTCAACTTACACGTCCAAAGGGACAGGCACGGTAGTTTGTAAACTAAATAAATGAATTAATAAATAAAAAATTAAAGATTGAAAAATATTTTTAAAAATATATTAAACAACAATACACACACAAGTCTGTAAATATTTCAACCATTTTGAAGTTCTCGAACTGCTTCTTTCTCCATCATATCACTCTCATAGTCATCAAGTTCCTCGATACCTAAATAATACCCAAATGCAAATACCCAAATTTTTCCCTACCCATAATCACTTATCATCATAGTTTATCATTGTTTATCATTGTTATCATCAAGGCGATTTTTATATTTTTAAATGTGTAAAGTTGATTGTTACGCGACCCTATCCTAGATTGTGGTGCTGAAAATATCTCGTTAGAGTTATAACAATCGAGATATGATTGATGATTAATTTCAGTTCCCACTAAATTAACTCCTTTCGCTTTCATACTAGTCTTAGTGCCTAAGAGACTATAACATTTTGATCTCAAGAAAACCCATTCACTATATCCAAGTCCCTTACTCTCATCCTTAAACTTGCCGATAACAGAATCGAGTTTTCTAGAGTATAAAGGATGTGAAGGATCATAATTGGATGTGTCAAGCAGATTATCTCTAATCATTGCCGGTAATAATACATCTAATTTACAGTCTTTAATTTCTAAAAAGAAAGAGTCTGTATCTCCGGCAGCAATATTTATTTTGCAAATTAACTCATACCTATACTTGTCCAATTCAATATATTGAAGTTGATACATGCACAGTTTAGACAGATCTAATACAGACTGACCAATATAGCTGGGTCTATCTAAACAGATTTGATCCTTATTTGAATGTGCCGCATCTAAATTGAGGTTTTGATGCATATGTAATAAGCTTTTCGGCGGAGTTACAAAGTCTCAAATTCATGCGCTTTTTAAATTAATAATACAAAGATTTGAAAGTTATTTAAAACTTACCTGTTATTGGGTTAATAAATCTATACGAGCAGAATTAATAAATTTATACGAGCAACTTATTTTACTTATAACTTGTTAAACATTCACAACAACTAAACGTCTTTTCTTTTCAATTCTTAAAACCAAACTAAATTGCATACAAAGTACATTACGTTTTTACTTTGTGTATATTTCGGGGAATTCCAACCAAAGAGAAAACATACGCACATAATCGACATAATCTAACTGAATTCTGAAGAATATAATGCGAAATTGGAAGCATATCCGTCAAAAATTCATATATATTTTAAAAATCTGCATAAATAAACCTAGTTATTGTATTCTATGTTTTATCACACCATCCTTAATATTTTTTGCGTCTTACTTTCAAGTTTACTTCTTTCCTTCAAATAGTAAGTTTATGATTATTGGCTAATTTAATTGCTAATTTTATTATGGTAAACAATGTACTTATTTTGTATAATTGATATGCATTTGAATAGGTATTTTTTAATTTCATTTGCATATTAATACTTCTGTAAATGAGTATACTTTCCATGTAACTGCTATTCAACGTGTGTGAATTAAAACTGTTACCCCTAATCTCTGTAATTCATGACCTGACACATAATTAATTTGTTAGGCTACCATAAATAGTCAACAAAGTACAGCAAAGCATCTGGTACTCAAAACTATCAACAATGAAGTGATTTCGGAAGAAGAGGACAACAAAATGCTCAATAATGTATCGGATTATGATGTGAAATTTAGAAATGAAGAAGAAATTTCACAGGGGGCTGTAAAATAACAAGAGACATGAGCGAAGCTTTACCCGAAGATAATCTTCTTTCTTTACATGGAGATTCAAAATCAGAAGACTCATGTGTTAGCTCTTCAAATGATTTAGAAGATGGAGCAGTTAATACCTAAAACTGTAGGTTTGGTTTCTGTATATTGAACAGTGTGGAGTATGTTGCGCAAAAATGTTGGAAGAGAAGGACCACATACCATCTTCAGTTGCAGAGTTAGTTTTAGAAAAGGAATGAACCCTATTTCAAGCTCTTGATGTGTTCCTTGACAGTTGTAAGGAGAACGGGATATTTTACACAAACATGGAAGACAGACGCTTGTCACAAAATCTAGGAATATCATAGGAAAGGTTGATCAAAACTAGTTGAATGCATTTGTCGGTCTTCATGTGCCTACAGATGCGTACAAAGCTATACACAAGTATACAAAAAAAACGTCGGACTGAAATTGATGGACATCCTATTGTTATGGTCTTCATGAGATTCAAACGTTTTAAACAAATCAAATGTGTATTTGGCTTTGATGATAAACGTCGATGTGACAAAGAAAATTTATTGGCACTAATACGACAAATAGTTGACTTATTTAACTTACACGAAAACTATAAACCAGGACCATACCTTATAGTTCAGAAGTTATATTCAAACAAAACTCGGAAAATATGAAATTCTTCTAGATTGGCTTATCAAAGTGGAAACCTCATTTCTTTTACAATTGCTAGTTTACATCGGGTAAACAATGTCAGCTTCAGAGATTTTAAAAATCAATTTTATTTCAGAATCTAAGAGGAGGAATAAAATCATGGGCAGTTACTTTACATCCTTCGTGCTTGCCAAAATATGCTGGATAAGGAGACAACTGTAGTTAGCACTCTACGATAAAACCGTCGAAAAATTCCATTGTCAGTTCGAAATGTTTCAAGTAGATAAAAAGGAATTGGTCAAAATTTTCTTTGTCCAAGCTGCAGAAATCCGAGCTCAATAAAACCAATGTGGAAATGAACATTGTAAATGTATCACCTAATAAAAAATTTATTAACTTTCAAAATTTATATTTACAAATACTCCCTCTGTCCCATAATACTGGATACTTTTCGTTTCGTGTCTGTGGATTATCACGAATATATAGCTCTACCTCAATATTTTTTCTTATGAGTTGAATTAATCATACGACTTTCTAAAAAACATCATTTACTACAAATATAACGTTATCGTCTTGTTTTATTTCATCATCATTTCATAACAGGTCAAAAATTACAAAAATCGTTGTCCCATATTACTGGATAGTTTTCACAAAAAGCTTAAAATACTCTAATTTGTCAAGAATTAGTTTTAAACTTATTTATTCACATTTAACAATGTATTATGATTACTGTACATCCCCTATCATCTTGACATTTCATTTTTGTGTTTTTCTTTAAACGCATTTCAGTTTTTCTTCAGAAAAGTTTAATTTTTTCAAATTTTTATCCATAAATTTAAAACGTAATTAACATGAACTTTCCAATGAGCAAAGGAGGCTTATATATGAGGATTTGCTAAGTGAAAGTGACAACAGGATTCTTAAGAGGGGTGCATACAATTCCATTGCAGCTAAATACCATGTGAGTATTAAAACTGTAGCAAAATCTGGAAATCTGAAAAAGAAATCAGTCCATCGAATGTGGCTTCAAAAAAACGCGGCCTAGTTTGACCAAAAAAGAATTTCGAATTAAATGGCAAAATTCGAAAAATGCCACTGAACAAACGAAAAACAATCAGATCATTTGCAGGTGCCTTGAAAATGTCAAAAACGTCTCTGGATCGCCGGATAAAAGCTGGAGAAGTGCGAGTCTGCACGGTAATATCAAAGCCTCTGTTTGACGGATGCAAATAAAGAGGAGCGGATTATGTTTGTATTCCGTCATTTGTAATTTTTGGAAGATGGAAGTATTCGATTCCAGGATATGTTTGATATAGTTCATGTTATGTTGTTTTATTGAAATTTAATAATAACGTTTGCTATTATTTGTACGTTAATTAATGCCGGAATATACTAGAAAGGTTTGTTAGAGCCTAATCGAGTCTCCTGTAAAAATCTGTGTCGGGACTGTTAGGGTGTGTGTATGTAGTACCAGAAATGATAGGAAGAATAATAAAAAGTGTGACAAAATTAATAAAATTAGTAAAATAATTAACAACAAATTAGCTACTTCAAAACCAAAAACTTTATTAATGAAACTATTTGGTGAGCTGCGGGAATTGACCTCGAATTCTCAATTAAACGTCGAAATAGTTTAGTTCTATTAAGGAGGCTAACTTTGGGGATTCACGATCAACTACTGAAATATCTTAGAACTGTTGTTAAGATTAACGTCGGAATTTCACCATCGACTGAATCAAATGTTGTAGTAGCTTGGATCTGTTGTTAAGATTATTTTCAGAAATTCACAATCAAATGGATCAAATACTGAAATAGTTTAGAATGAAATAGCTTAGATTAGAATAGTTTGGATCTGTTGTTAGGGTTGACTTTGGAAATTCACAATATTTTCTTAATTACCGGATAGTCTCGAAAGTAAGACCAGGTCTTACTTTCGAATTTTTATAGATTTCAACGCGAAATAAAGAAATCGAAAGTAAGACCGGTCTTACTTTCGAGTGGAGAATGATACCCCAACCCTTGTTATGCCCTCGTTAAATCAATAAAAATGTGAGGAAATAAACTGTATATGATCGTCTTGTATTTGTCATATGGATATAAAAATTTTGGATATATAATGGATATATATATATATATATATATATGGATATATATTTTTTTAATGGAAATCAATTTTATTTGTCTCGAAAGTAAGGCCACTCGAAAGTAAGACCATGGTCTTACTTTCGAGTGGTCTTATTTTCGAGACTATCCGGTATATCTAATTGTTAGTTTTTTTGAATTTTTTAATTATTAATTTCATAATCTTTTCTTTCGATTTTTTTTAAAATTTTACTATAGCGATAATTCGCTATATTAAATTATCGCTATATAGTTTTTTTAAATTTCCTTTTCCCGACACTACAGGGCGATAACAAAATAAAAAACGCAGATCCTAATTAGTTTACAGTTTGCAATAATTATTTACAATTGTTTACAATTATTCACAACAATCCATTACAGTTCACATTGATGAAAAGTGGTTTTATTTAACTGAGGAACAAAGCCGTTAATATCTTGAAATAGACGAGGTTGAACCGCATCGCCAAGTAAAATCAAAAAGATTCATAACAAAAGTAATGTTTTTTTGCAGCTGTTGCTAGACCAAGATTTGATGCACATAAAAATGAATGGTTTGATGGCAAAATTTGAAGTAGAGGCACTTTCGTTTCTATGCCCCTTGTTGTTGATAAAAAGGAGACCCGCAAAATGGTGATTAAAAAAGTACTTCAAGCAATTATATCTAAGTGGTCTAGAAATCGCATAGAACGAAGTAAAACAATTTTTATTAAACAAGACAACGCTAGACCTTATATTTCACCAGATAATTCAGAATTCGTCCAACACACAACAAGTGATGAATTTGATATTCAGTTGATCTGTCAACCACCTAATAGCCCCTATATGAATATCTTGGATTTGAGATATTTTCGAGCCATCCAAAGTGCATATTAATCAACTAATTCGTCTAATATAGATATCATTATCGAATTTCTTGGACAATCTTTTAATGACAAGCCTCATGATTCGTTGAATAAAGTTTTTTATCTCACCAAAATTATATGATTGAAAGCATCAAAGTCCATGGAGGAAACAATTACAAGCAACCACATATGGCCAAGGATCATCAAATCAACAATGGTAGTATCTTTAGAAGTAAAAGCAGAAATATTAGGAAATGCTCTTTCCCTACTAAATAAATAAAGTTTCATTCTCTTTAAAAAATATAGCAATCACAAATGACTACAACACAAATACATGTTTTTATGCACTTATGTAGCAGAACTACCATTTTTAAGAAATAAATTTAATAAAAATATTTCAACTTTTTGACAAAATTAGTTTTTTATAGAACCATATCCAGTAATATGGGACAAGAAAAACGGAGAACACTATCCAGTATTATGGGACAGGGGAATATAATTTAACAATTTTATGGTTAATCAAGTTATGTGCTTAAATTATGCCAGAGGCCAAAGTAAAATTATTGATTAATCAAAAATGTCTAACACAGCCAAGTTTGTAATGTCAGGATTAAACGGATACCATGGAAATGAATCATTGAAACAAACAAAATTGTTTAAGACAACTGAAAATAAAAATACTTATTCCTAGTTTTGTTAAATGGATTTCTCAATTTATTCAATGACAACTGAATTAGATTATTTTGTTTAAATAACTGAACTGGCTTTTAATGCTGCCATTTGAAAATTTCCAAGGGAAATTTCAAGGGAATTATGATATTCAAATACAAATGTTGTAATTTGACACTGAAAATTAATTTTACTGTTTTCAAATGATATATATATATATATTTTTTATTGAAATATTTTTCAATTAATTTTTATTTGAAATCAAATTTATTAAACATAAAAAATATATAAAAATTCTTAAATCACCAGAAAAGTTATAGTATATTTTAGAAAGCTTTTCCATTATTTTATCATTTTGAAGACTTTCATAAAAATAAATTTCGCAATAACGTTTATTATTCGATTACCTTCGGTTTTACAATTAATTTATTTAATTTAGAATTACCAAACTGTCAGAACGAACTTAAAGTAACAGTAAAAATAATAATTTAAATTCCAAGGCTTACCCCACGTAACGGCGAAGACAATAAAGGCACAGATACACCCGTTTGCACTGAATAAACGCATCTATACACCTAATTCCGAAATTAAACATTGCTTATAATGCACGTTGGTGTGCACACCAGTTGAGGTAAGTCACCATTTACATGAAAATGAAGTTAATAATTATTCTATTTTTAAAAATCGTTTTCAGGTAAGTTTTTTTAATTTTAAGTAACTTTTAAGGCTTGGATTATTATTTTATATAATTATGAGATCATTATTCAAGATCTTAAATATTGCAGTCAGCATTTATAATATAAAATATTAATAACTAAATTTCAGGTGTTTTTTTGGAATTTTATGACATTTATGAATCTATTTGGAATTATTTCGATAAAATGTAAGTTAGATATATTTTGAACTATAAATAAATAAAGTAATCACCAAACACATTTATTTTTTAAGACATTTAGGAAAGAAGCGGCGTATATGGATAAAATGACAACTTTCGGAATTAGGTGCAATATGAGTTGGTCTGTACAACCAATTATAGATCATTATTTGAGATGGAATAGTTAATTTAACATGTATTCAGTTTATATTTCGGATTTAGGTGTATTTAGTTATTTTAACTATTTGTATTTAGCCATTTTAGAAATGGCGTTCAAGTATTTTTTTATTTAAAGTAAACTTTAAGGCTTGGATTTTTATCCATATAGATAATAGATCATTATTCAAGCTCTTAAATAATACTTTTTATCAACATTTTTTATTATAAATTATTTTTAATTAATTTTTCAGGATTTTTAGATATTTATTAATAAAAATTTGGAATTATTTCAATATAATGTGAGTTTTATTATTTTTTTAAGTAATTAAGTAACAAATAGAATTTATTAATCCACAAAAATATCTATTTTTTACAGCATTTAGGGAAAAAACGGTGGATATGTTGAAAATAGAAATACAATTTTGTTGCATCATGTAATGGCACATTTCTTCAACATAATCTAGTAATTGATTTCTCTGTATTTCCGAATTTTTTTTGATTGCTGCCACTCGTCTTCCGGTGGATATTTCTCCAAATTTTTTTCCCAACATCAACATGGAACGGCAAATTTGAAATTTCAGGGTAATGTGAAATATTAAAAAAACTATTAAATTTATTAAAAATTTAAGAAATATCTATAGCTAGTCCATATGTCTTTTTAAATCACAATATGCCTTTTTATAATCTAGTTATAAATAATTAATTCACGATTCGATATAGATTTATCTGCGCATTTATTGTTCGAGTCTTTATTATTTTCAAAGATGTTTCTGACAACATTCGAATCGGCTTTGTTGCATATCACCTGTAAGAAACCGTGATCACAGCTTTCTGATCCCGATTTCATTCAAAAATTTATGCGACATACCTTTGAAAATATTTAGACGTTTTGCGAGAATCTCTTATTAGTATGCGACGGTGTGTCACAATGGTTTTCTCCATCATCTATTTTCTCTCATTTCCAACTTTCACGGGTCTCCAAACTTTTATAAATCAAAAGCCCGAGCGCGTCATCTTTTAATATCCTGAATCCAGTTCTAAATGGTTGCTTTACAAATGTTGAGGTTCTCAAATCTCAACTTGACGGTTCCTATATAAATAAGAACACAAACACTGGTTCAATAAAATTTATTTGATTATCACAATTACAAATCTTGTAAAATATAAAGTTNAGCTCGGATCTGTAAATAGGTATGCACTAAATTATATTGCAATATAAATTTCTGAATTTGCAATTCTTCTTAGAAGCTTTTGTTTTTTGGGTGATTTGACTAAGAAATCAGTCGACTTATATATAAAATCCCTGTTGACACTCCATTTCGAATGTCAATACACTCTATTCTGTTAAAGTCAATAGAATTTCTATTTTTAAAAGTGCAGATTTTAATTGTTACTATTTTTGGAATTATCCCTTTGTTGGGGTTCAACAGGAAAGGCACAAAAAATGAGGTGAAAATCGATAAAAACACCAAATTCAAAATAAAATTTTATATTATTTTATATTATATATTACTTAATTTACTTAAGCTGCCTGATTTAAATAAATATGTAAATCATTTTTTTTCATTTTTGTTTGTCTATAATGAACAAATGACTTTGGAACGTTACTGAATTATTAAAATGTCACCTTAGTCTCATATAATACGGCACAAAAATTTTGAATGATTCAGTAAGTGCTCTAACGGGCTCATAAAGTTTGTGGAGAATCTAATGAAATATTTAAAGATGGTAAATGGCTATTTTATAAAGAAGTGATTTTCGATGTGTGCTTCACGGAGTTCTAGAGTTCGGTGAAATATTTCTGAAAGCTTTTATGCTAGCCTTTGTCACTGGGATTCGTGTAAATTCTTATGTTTTGGAAGGTTCTGCATTTCCGAAAATTTGGGAACGACTATTGTGTGAGAATCATTTTTTGAGGGGAACTATCCAAAAACTAGAAAAAAGATACACATCTTTGAATTCTATGAAAGAACACTACCCGCCTCACATAGTATGTTCAGTTGTCAATTCCCGTTTATGTGTTTCATTAATCGAGATGGCCATACCCTTTATTTCCAACTATAGTGCAAGGGAGGTATGTGCTTATAAATAGTAAGTGCGCAGGCAAGCTCACACGGTATGTGCGATATTTAATTCATTTCTTTTAGGTCGGACTATATTGTGACCGGTCAATTGAATTCTTTTTTACCTCGTTATCAAAAACCGAACTTAACACGTATTTCCCATGTCAAAAATTTGCCATTGTAATTTATTTATACAATTTTCGTTTCAAATTTAAATGACCATTCATAATCAAACTTTTATACGACCAAAATCTTATATACACTTCAAATCATTAAACATAAAGTTCTTATATTTTGTTTATTTATTCAAACCGTAAAATTCCTGTAGTAAATTCTATTCTACCGAAATAATAAATGTTCATGGGTCCAAATGTTAAATGCACAGAGTCCACATATGACACAATGATATTGTGAAGCATTGTGTTGAACTTACTGCCAAAATATTCATAACTTTACCTCATCAGGGATGTTATAAAAATTTCATGTTTTATAAAATTTGAATAAATATAATAATTTTATTTTTAATTTTCTGGTAGAATTCAAGCAAAAGACAAATGAAAATTGGGAAAAATTTATTCATGTTTAACATAACAAATAGGAAAACAAAATATTTTCAATTATCCAATCAATTCAAAATTTTTTTTAACGCGGGCCTCAATATTCAACATGAAATGATCATTCAATTTATTTCTGCTCATCTCTAACTGATACTGCTGAAAGGCGTTTGATACGTCTTGTCGGCTGACATCTAAAAATGCTTGGTCATTTATAATTATACATTCACGACCACAATTTTCACTGTAATATTAAAAGTTTGAATGTAAAATTCAAAATTCTTTACAATTTCTGATGCATTTTCATATTTGCATGTTGGACAATTGGCACTTTCATTTTCAAAAATTGATCAATAAATTTCTGACAAGAATTACATTCGCAAATTAGCTGATGAGGATTGTTAATAATTCCTTTGCAAGATCTGCATTTATATTCATTGACAATTGCAAACTTATGTTCTGACAAAAACTGCTCAATTATTCAATTTTTCATTCATATTCAGCATTTTATTTAAATTACAAAATAATTTTCAATAAATTTAATCAAAATTGTTAATCAATAATTAAATACTAATATATTTGAAAAATAAATAATTTAAAACTTTTAAAATTAATGAGTAAAACTGTTTCCTTAATTATAAGGACATTAAAATTCAGATTAAAAAGTACATATGTAAATAATGCATTTAATGTACTAAAACAATAACGTAAAAAATCAAGATTGAAGTAAATCTAAATTATAGAATATAAATTATTTAAATTATAAATTATTTAAATTCAATTTATTTAAGGTCTGTTTCAATTTCTTTTACTTTTTATTTGTCTTCAGTTCTGTTCAATTAATCTACAACTTTTAAATGATTATTATTGA
The DNA here is from genome assembly GCA_959609185.1 of Schmidtea polychroa. Classification (NCBI taxonomy): domain Eukaryota; kingdom Metazoa; phylum Platyhelminthes; order Tricladida; family Dugesiidae; genus Schmidtea; species Schmidtea polychroa. Next base: position 107,889 of record CAUHTR010000121.1, read on the forward strand.
TGTTGGCCTGTCAAAAACCAAATGTAAAATATTTTATTGAAGCTATTTTTTAATTCAACAGTACAAAAGCTAGCTTAAATTGATATATAGAACTGCTGAGTACAAGTAAGTAATAATTCTTAATTAAGAAATTTCAAAAAATAAAGTGGGAATAGTATAAATTAAGAATAATAAGAAATTGCCTCGAAATTTAGTAATATCTTTTTGTTTAAATAATTTGGAATTGGCGGTTTTTGTGAATTAATTAAAACTTGTTATTTGTAAATTCTTTGATTAAATATATATTGTTAGTTTCAAGATTTTTGCTGCGAAATTTAAAGATGGATTTAAAGATGGATTTAACTAATAGAATAAGTTAAATTAAGATGATTAAAATTTTGAAATTTTTTTAATGCATAAAATAAAATCGAAAGGACACAAATTTAGATATAAATACTGATGCAAAATAAGAAAATTTTATTTTATTCCCTTGTCAATTTTGATATTTTGAATTGCATTTTGTGCTATTTTAATTAGTGAGAAAATTGTATTGTGTAATTTTATATGAAATTTTGTAAATTGTGATGAAGTTATTTAAACATTTATTTGATATTATATCATTCTTTTTGGTTAAAGTGGTAACTATTAGGCTACTAGAGAAAATGATTTACAACTGAAGCAAGCCGAAAATCTTATGCTCAAGTACCACAAGCTCAGAGTGACCTAGTTTGAGTTGAAGGAAATGCAGAAATTGAGATCAACCAATTCGGATGAAGCACCTCAAGGTAGAATGCTGCCAGACTAATAATGGTGATGAAGTGGTATCAAGAAAACTTCATGGCCACCCGGAACTGCTTCCGTCAGAACAAGAAGCACTCCAAATCCCTGTCATGGTCCCAACTGCACACCCATAGGTCAAAAGGTGCAGTCAGCCCGACCAAAGAGAACGAATACGCAGAGAAGCACAAATCATTGAATACTTCTACAGATTGGTAAATGAAATAAAGAAGACTGGTACCGCTGGAAACTTTTCAGGATAATAAGTCGCATTATTATCAATTTATAATTATATTTTGTGTATTATATTTACTGAGCATCTGTCATAACGTATGTTCTCGAATAAAATTATTTTGAACTGACAACCAAGCAAGTGACATCGTATAACCATTTTGTATCAAATTATGCCTATATATATATATATATATAATATATATATATATATATATATATATATACTATATATATATATATATATATATATATATATATATATATATATATACTTGACTAACTGTAAGTTATGCTTAAGTTAGACGACGCATATACTTTCCTATTAAGAACTAATACCAAATCGCTGCCAGGTGTCAAAATTAATAACCACCACCATGCATTTAACTAACATATGACGGTGATTTTATTTTTTCGAAAAATCTTTTACAAATATAATTAAATTACCGACTCACTAATAAAATTGATCACACTACTTTCATACAACGATGATGTCCTGTCGACCTACCTGTAATTCTGATGTTGTTGAAGAATGTAGAACCACCATATGACATTAACCTATATTTTTAGGCCAGACACCAAGCTTATCTTATTTCTTGTACTCATGACTTTTTTTGATATCGCAACGTAGTTCTATCTATTCAACCAAACTATTAACACGTTGACGGACACTTGCGTCTATAGTCGTCATATAGCCATATATAATTTTCCATCTGTCCGTCAATGTGTTAAAAGACTCATCATGCATCTCAAATAAGAGGAGAAGGTTGAAGTCCACAAGGAAATCTTGTCTAGCCATGTGCACCATTTGATTACATTTTGTCAGCCTAGAAGTCAGTTTAAATAGAAGACGAATATATCAGCCCAGATAATGTCGGTAGAAAAAATTTCTCCAAATGAAAACACTTAAATCTGGAATATCTCCACTATCGAATTATTCGACCAGATGGATAAAAAGTAATGTAGTACGAAAGCTCTGAATGGTCCATGCGAGTAAGAGACTGGAAATACTAACGCGGTCATAAATTACCCTTTGATATAAATCAGATAGGAGTTGATATCTGACCCACTGAAAGGCTAAAATACCAGTAACACGATACAAACCATGTTGGATATCCAGCAAGACTCCAGCAAACCATCAAACTGGAGTGTTGAAACAATGAAATCGATTCTATGCATCTTAAATGTCAGGTTGAATCCCGACGAATCATCCCAACCAGTTCACTCAAGAATTTTTGACTAGCCAATCTGATGATCTGTTCTCTAGGACAATAAGTCAACCATGTTAACGATATCTTACTCGTCCTATCTTTATGTCATCGTAGTACGTTGTCCCCAATGATTAATAAATTTTTATTACATTTTGTTACGAAAGATGTTTATTATTGAATTAATACAATTTATGTCATTATATATACTTAACTAACTATAATATGGTAAATGTTATTAATTAGTAAATGTTATTATCAGTCGTATAAATTAATAGTAACATCCAAACCGAAGGTTCTACATCATCGCCACAAAAATCAAAACACAAATTTACACAATTACCTAGATACCATGAAATGTGTTGTGGAATTCTAAATCGGTGTATGATGAATGATTATATGTTTTATTCCTAATTTTTTATTTTTTATTCACAACTCATAATAATAAATAACAATTAATAAATGAAGTATATTTAAATTTCTGATCCAACGTGTCCTTTGTATTATTAAAACAAATATAATTAATAAACATTAATTATTGAACATCACTCTCCTCCTCTTCATTTTCTTTGCATCTTTTCAGCCATTCAATTCTTCTTGATTTGATTGAGTTTGGAAATTGTAATTCAACTTGTCTTGGTGATAAGAATTTTAAAATTTTGTAAGGTCCCTCATATTGAATTCCCTCCTTCTTTCGTCTTTGTCGTTCCAAACGAACTAATACTTCCTCTCCCACCATGAATACTCGAGTACCTCGCTTGTCTATATCTCTATTTTTCATTGTTGTCGCTGCTTTCTCTAAATTTGTTTTTGTTTTATTTACAATTTCTTCTCTGCTTTTTTGTATGTGTCCTAATCTAGAATATAAATTAATCTTCCGACCATATACAATTTCAAAAGGTGAAAAGTTTGTCGAGTTTTGTAGCATTCATACTAAATTCAATCTTTGGTAACAATTTGCACCAATTATTTTCTTTTCTAATATCTGTCAATGATGTTGCCAGCATGTCCCGAACTATTCTTATTATTCGTTCAGCTAAACCATTTGATTGATGTTGGTATGGTGAACTAACTATGGATTCCATAACTATCTTTCTATGTTGATTTCTTGTCACTACGTGAATCGGCTCGATTTTCTCGGCGTAGTCGCCGGTTACAATTTCTTCATAACTCATAATAATAAATAACAATAAATAAATGAAGTATATTTAAATTTCTAATCCAACGTGTCCTTTGTATTATTAAAACAAATATAATTAATAAACATTAATTATTGAACATCACTATTTTAAATTTCAGATTTCCTACGTACCCCGTTAAAGCAAATAGGTGAAAAACCTGCAAAGAAAATATTGCGACCCTAAAAAGGTTGAAGGAAACAAATAATAAATTTAAATCAAAATCTGCACTCACGTAGAATTGAAAAATCGGTTTGTAAATCTCTCAAAAATAAAGAGATTTTTGCACATTTTGCATTTTTAAATCAATATTTAGTCCAGCACCGGGCAATGAGGCTCTCAAAACAATTTATAAATATTTGTAAATATAGCATTTTTACAATGAAATTGACGAATTGAAAAAAGAAATTGACAATATAAAAATGAAATTGACAAATGGCAAAATGTATTTGTAAAAAATTGTTTCATTTTATAATAATTAAAAAACAAATATATGTGTTTTAATGTATTTAAATTTTTTAATATTAATTTCAATAAAATAAATTTAATAAAACTTAATTCATTTAGTTTTATTGCAAAATGTATTTCTTTTTGCCATTTGTCAATTTCATTGTTTAATTTTACTATAAATTTATTTAAATTTTTTGTTGAAAATTAAACTTTTTTTAGAGTGTATATGCAATTATTGTTTAAATTAATTTGAATTTTGTGCTTTATCATAATATAAAATTTTAGCCATAAAAATGACTTCCAAAAGAAAGCTATGTAATGAAAATCGACAGTATAATAAAAGTTGGGAGTACGATTATTTCCACATCATTCACAATGATAATTTGAAATGTAAAAATTCAAGCAAAACAATAAAAAAGTTTTAACGTTAAAAGACATTTTGTCCAGCATCATCCAGAATGTGAAAATTTAACTGGTGAAATAAGAAAACTAAAAATATTAAATTCTAAAAAAGAACTAACTTTCCAACAAAAAGTTATCAAATTATCCACCCAAGTTGTACCTAATATTGTTAAGGCAAGCTTTTTAATTTCTAATTTAATAGCAAAAAAATGAAACCATATTCTGATGGTGAATTTATTACAGAGTGTATGGTTTCTGTAATAAAAACTATATATCCTGAGAAAGCAAGATTAATTGAAAATTTGAGCTTATCACGACAGACAGTTACTCGCCGTATTTCTGATATTGCCACAAAAAACCTGGAAATTTTAAGAGATAAAATGAGGAATTTTGATTTCTACTCAGTTTGTCTTGATGAAAGTACTGACATGTGTGATCAGCTTGCAATAAAAATGATTTATTATTTAAAACATAATTATTATAATTTAAAAAATATTTTTTATTATAAAAAGATATAATTAATAAATTTATACATAAAAATCTGTAATTTCTATAGTTTTCCTACCTGACGATGACAGAAAAACTGTCGAAATATATCTAAAAACGAATGTTTGAGTGGCGCTTCCTTATAATTAAATCGTTGTCATGTATGCTTAATTATTGATTCTACAAAAGTTTCCTATAAACTTCAATTTCGAATTAAATAAAAAGTTATTTAGTTCAAAATATTATTTTCAATATCGTAAAATATAGTCCAATAAAATTATTTTCTGGAATAGAAAATAAAAAAAAACAATCTCTACCAAAGTTTGAAGAAATGAATTCGCAAAATATTTCCCATTTCTTTCAACAGAAAAAAAATTCTTCGCAAATCTTCATTGTCAGCCGAACATTAGAAATCATCAATTCACAATTCTAAAATTGAAATTGAAATATTATTTTACAGAAATTAAAAGCACTGAAAAATATTTTTCATCTTCCAGAATGCCAATTGTAATTTAATTATTTTCTTTGAGAAGGATACTTTTTGTCACGGAAAGATAATCCGATTAAATGTATCAACATGAATTGGAAAATCTGAGATAGATAAAGCTGTATGAATTTCTTTTTCTTTAATAATATTACTTCGGATTTTTTCTTTTAAAAAATCTTTAAAAATTATTTAAAATTTTATATTTCTCAATTTTTTTAAAATATATTACTAATGGAATTTGTCTAATATTTTGCAATTATTTATATTCCTGAAAACAAGTTTACGATGAGAGTTGTATCAAAAGTTGGAGAAAGATCTGTGTCATTTAGGACGTGATATTTACAACTTGTGGAACCTACGAACAGATGAAACTGTACTCGAGTGATTAATTAAAGTAATAACAATAATTAATTAAATATTGAACAAATGATAAGATAAGCCATTTATGGACAAGTATGTATTAATTGAAAAAGATTATCTGATAATCGAAATTATTTTCATTTAATACAAATTTTGCAGCAAAAGTCTTATCTTAGTATTTATTTGTGCAATATTTCATTTATGCTGCTATCAAGAAACCATCATTTTATAATAAATGATTCAGGAAACTTTATTATTTTTTAAATCTTTATTACTTGTTAAAGCTAAAAATTCAAAATGCGGATATAATTATAAATATAACAAAAATTCGTTTTAGGGTGGCAGTAATTTGTAATTGAAGGTAAATAAGAGTGATTCTGTTCTTTCGACTTCAGGAATAATATAATCATTCAAGTCCGAGTTCTTTGATCAACGTATAAAATTCAGGATTAACGATCTGATATGACCCCTAAAGTCAATCTTGCCATCCTTTCCTAAAAAGACATGGGTTAGGTGTCATGTTGACTTAAAAATACATGAAATTATAAGTAATTACAAAAATAGATTATAATTCTATATTTTGCAATTTATTTTATTTTAGAATATTATTATAAGAACTTTTTTCAATTTCCCCACTGATTTCTTTTCCACTGACATTGTATTTATTAACAAACTTGATTATGAATCGGTAAAGATATCGATGTTTTTTTATATTAACGAATTTTCGGCACTGGCTTTTTAAGTGAATATTATTTTGACAACTTTAATATTCGATGACGGAATTATTTCTCTAAAATTAATTTTTTCCACAAAAGTTTTTCTAAAGCAGTTAGAGCCAGACTTAATTTAGCAAAGTCGAAAAACAAAAATTTTGAAACATCAATTTATTTAAATTTTGAATACTGTAAAATTAAATTAGTTAAAATTTAATTTGTTTAAATTGTTATATTCTTTTAAAAATAATCAAGTGAAAAACAAGAAAAAGGAAAAGAAAGATTCAATTAAAGCAGTAATCCTTAATCATTTAGAAATCAAAGAGTCAAAAACATACAGTCATAACTTTTATTAAAAATTAAACGTATATTTGTATTTACAGTAATATGTCACAAATTAAACATCAAAATTGCTATAACAAGAAATAATATACGTTATGACTACTCAACGAATCCTGCTGAGGCTGTTGGATTCCTTGCACTTTAATATAATAATCACCTTCAATATTCGACCCTAATTAATTAATTTTTTTCTTAATCCTTCCTTTCTCATGGTCACAAAAATTTGAAAGATTTCCCTAAATTTTATTCTCGATTTTTTCGTCACTATTTGAGGCAAATGCTGGTGGTATCTAATTTTGTCTTGCTTTATAGTGGTTTAATAAATTTGATTAATGATCCTCAACCCAAATCATCTCTGTTTGACAATTCTCTCGCTGCAGCTTTCTTTCATGTTCCTTTCGTATAACAATATAAGTAATTTCCATACCTTGCATATTCCTTACGATAATCTTTTCCGACATCTTCCCATTAATCGTACTGTGCTGATAATGAATTTTCGAATTCCCTTTATTTGCTTTTCTTGTTGTTTACCCAACTCAAGATTTCTTTAATTAATTAATAAATTAACTGTTTCCTGGTTTTTTTCTTGCGGCTTTGCTTTAAGGCCCTTTCTAAACGTATTTTGATAAATTCATTATCACCATGATCTTTCTTTCTTGTCTGACCCGTTTTTCAAATACAAATTTGATAGTTTATTGATTTTCTGTAATTTATCAACAATATATTAATATAATAAGAACTTTTTTCTCATATTTATAGTCTTCAAACTCTCTTTGTAATAAATACACTAATAAAAAATGTCTTACTTGATATTTATGAAGATCTGCATTAAGGATGGTATCATTTATGTTAGAAACAGCACACACACAACATAATCGAAATAAAAACATATAAAAGATTACGAAATTAGAGGGTCTGTCTATTAACAATATATACCTGATGGGAATTGCCTGCGTCAAATTCCGTAGTGGCTCTCGATCGGGTTATTGAGAACCGTTGCGAGATTAGCACACAACTTAACTTTCCATAGGTACCGCTATCTAGCCATTATTTGTACAACTCAAATAACATCTAGTAGATGGGTCAATATTAATTATTCAGCTTTCATAATTTCATGGAGTACTTGCAACAAGCTCGTGGAGCACCGGTTAAGAACCACTGATTAACACGTTAACTGCCGTGTCACCCGTATTCGGGTGACAGCAAAAGTTCTCATCAGGCCACGTCACCCGTATTCGGGTGACAGCAAGAGTTCTCATCAGGCCACATCGGGTGACTCCTTCCAAAGGATTTCCGAACATATTTAGATAAATATATGACAGGAGATAATAATACTGTTGAACTTTTTTAAAAATCGTTTATTAACAAAATTATTAACAGTGCAAAATATTGAAGCATTCACTGCAAAGTTGCGGTTGACCAGGGCAGCTTGGACAAAAAGTAGTGGGTTTTCTGAGTACACGGCAAAGATTACAACTGCTCGTGCAGAGTAATAACGTGATAAATGAGGATCGTAATAGATATCGGGCTGAGAGTACCGAAAGAAATGTAAACAGACATGCGGTAGCAGAGCACGCATCTTACAGTGGCGCCGGTGGCCTGACGGGGATTTTGTTGTAAACACGCGTGGCAGTCAACGTGTTAAGAGAGAAAGGGAGATATGTGTTAAATTTTGTATTGGAGTGAAGATAAACTATTTTAGGTCAAAATAGTTATTATTAATAAATCCTATAAACTGGCTTACCTTGTTATTTATATGTATTATACTTTTAATAATAATAATAATAATAATAATAATAATAATAATAATAATAATAATAATAATAATAATAATATAATAATAATAATAATAATAATAATAATAATAATAATAATAATAATAATAATAATAATAATAATAATAATAATAATAATAATAATAATAATAATAATAATAATAATAATAATAATAATTATAATAATAATAAATAATAATATTATTAGAACTTATTTCAATTTTCCACTCTGATTTCTTTTTAATTGACATTGTATTTATTAAAAAATTTACTATGAATAAGTAAAGATATCGATGTTTTTTGATATATTTACTGATCCATAGTCAAGCTTTTTAATAAATAAAATAATCATAATAATAATAATGATAATAATAATAATGATAATAATAATATTAATAATAATAATAATAATAATAATAATAATAATAATAATAATAATAATAATAATAATAATAATAATGATAATAAAAATAGTTTCCTAATATTTTTTTTGAACAAATAATTTCTACAAATTTCAAAACAAAGTTTTTATTAATTATTTATCAAATTTTAAAGAATTAGCTCAAGGATTTTTAATAAAATATTTTAAAAGCTGAAAAACGTAATTTTTGACAATTATCTTTTGTAATTTCAATTAATTTTTGACACGGTTCAATTATGAAGCAGAAAATGCATGACAATGCATGCACAGTCATAACCGGTGTTGTTGAAATGAATAATTAATTATTGTTTGATCTCGAGATTGATTAATTAATATTAATTTTATTTTTATTTTTTTTATCAATATATATATATATATATATATTATATATATATATATATATATATATATATATATATATATATATATATATATATATATATATATATATATAGTATCTGTAAAATTAATTAAATTTTTAAAAACTCTTACAATCATTAAATTGTTCTTGTAGAAAGTTTTATTTCATTTATATTTTAAATATTCATTTGATGAACATTCGACGGATTCAACTACAGCTTTTAGTGTGATTCATATAACTAGTTTTATTATTATTATTATTATTATTATTATTATTATTATTATTATTATTATTATTATTATTATTATTATTATTATTATTATTATTATTATTATTATTATTATTATTATTATTATTATTATTATTATTATTATTATTAGTAGTAGAAATCGACTATGGTGAAATTTCAAGGGACCAAAAAAATCGTTTATTATAACCGATTTAACATAAATATGAAATAACAACACAATGCTATATTTTGTATTACAATACTAGAGTACAATATCAGCGCATACAAATATTGTGAGTCTCTCTTTCGATAATTCTCCCCCGAAACACTTCTCTCCCTTAAACTTTAATCCTTTTTTTCGCAACATTTTAGAAAAACCACCGTTTCATCTCCGTTAAAAATGTCCTTTGCTTGATAGCCTGCACTACACATTCGCCACCTATTTCCCAATCAATTACGAGCAGAAGTTGTATCGGCATGTTCAGAATCGCCAGAAACTACACCAATGACTATGTTATAACGTGACCGAAATCTTTAAATCCAGCTGGGATTACACCTGAAATCATTGATGCCCATTGCAACTGCCATATTCTCAGCTTACATTGATAATATTCCTGATGATATTGGAATACTTTGATTTCTCTTTTCATTGAACCAAATAAATAATGCATCTTCTACGTTCTTATAGCACGAGTATCATATTTTCGATCTTTTGTTGTAGTGTTTAGTTTGTAAGGAGATGATTTTTGATATATTCTTCATTATTGACGTAATTGCACTGGAGCTGATGCCATATTTTCTAGCCACTTTACTTTTTTTAGTGTTATTTTCGACCTCGTGAATGATATTCAGCTTTTTTTCAATACAAATACTGTTTTTTGCATTTTATTTATGAGTGATTTTGAAAAATTATAAACGATTTTTATATGGATTTTTTTATTTTCTTTTTATTATAACCAAATCTTTTACTATAACCGATTACCGCTGTATTATTATTATTATTTTATATAATTTTTTGTGCGTATACTAAAGTTTTCTAAATTGCTTTCCAAATACATGATATATAAATATATAATATAAAATATTTCAATTAATGGGGGTTTGTGAGTTTCAGTGGTCTATAGATAAATTATTATCTTAGAATAAATCAACATCATAGAAAAGTTGGAAGACCTTAATTCACTTGATACTCTTGTAAAAAAGATGCAAAAACTTGAACAAAGTTTCTCTCTATTAGTCTTTTTAACTTTGATTATTCTGAAAAAACTGTAGTTAAAAAAGTTATATTTTAAATTATTATCTTGTGTAAATGATATCGATTGATTAATTAATAATTTTTTGAAATTTAATATTGATTTTCATTTAATTAATATTTTAAAATTGGTGCTTGAAATTTTCAGTGTAGCTAAAATAATGTAAAATTAAACAAATTACAGAGAATTTTTGTCGATTTTTCAGAATACTTGAAATGAAAATTCAACTATTTTCTCTTGAAGTGAGTGGTTTAATTTGCCAAAAATCAAATCAAAAAAAAATATAAACTTTATTATATATCAAAAAAAGAATTATTAATTTTAATTAAAATTAACTTTTGATGAGCTGATAATTTATTTTTAATTGTTTCGATATACATAAGTCCAACTTTTATAATAAAATTTTTTAGAAAAATATTTTTAAATTAATTTGTGATAGAAAAATCTCATTTCTTCAAAATTCATTTTGGAAATTTTTTTAAAATTATTTTCTAAAATTATTAAAATATTTATTTACCTAGTTTTTATGAAAAATTAAGCATTTACATTAACTGATATAAAACAAAATATAAAATTTAAATTTAATAAATAAATATAAAATTTACATTAAACACACGACAGAAAATGACAACATTTGTTTTTTTTATTAAATGATTTACTTAAAAATTGTTTTTGGTACATAAAATATGTGTTTAATTGTTGTGCGATTATCTATTGTCTGGCTAAATGTCGGCATAAGAAAATATAAATATATTTTGCAAAAATAAGTATTTCAAACATTTCGTGTTCTGGATCCTCGAAGACCCATGAATTAAAGGTTTCAAAAGAACTTTCAGCAATGAACAGGAAAAGCTTTGTACACTTTTGTGCTTTTCATAATATTATATTATTTTGATTTACATATTTTCAATTTAGTTCTATTTCTATTTTTAAATGCAATAATTTTTTTTTCATATATTATTATAATTATACCCCGATTTCTTGAAAAGTACAAAAAAATATTTCTGCATCTTTTATTAAAATATTATATTCGAATATTTATCGGTAGAATATAAATACTGAATTGGTCAATTAATTATTTATATTATTGTTTTAATGATATACGGTTAAATATAAGTAAGTAATAATAAGTAGATATAAGTAGAAAATATAAGTAGATAATAATTTTATTGTATAAAAATATGTTTGAATTATGAATAGAAAGATTACAAATTAAAATAATTAATTTATTCAATAATTTTCATATTAATATTTACAAGACCAAAGATCAAAACAATATATAATGACTTTATATATTGTTTTGAACTGTAGTCTTAGAAATATTAATATAAAAATTATTGAATTAAAAAAATATCAAAAGTGAAACCAAAAGATAAATATGATAATTAATTAAAAAATTTGCTCCCGCACACAATTCTGATTTTTATTAACAATAGAATTTTATCTTTTTAAATTTCATACATTCTTAAATATGAATTTTACAATCAAGTCATTTCATCATTCCATAATTTAAATTTATACTTATCTGTTATTTTTTAAATTAATTATGATATTTTTAATAAAATTTTTAATATTTATTTAAAATGAGAATTAAATCTCTTTCTAATATAATATCGTCACAAGAAATATTTTTGATGTTGCATTAAAACTTTGTATTTTCTAAAGATTTTACATATCAATTTTAAGAGAATTTATTTCTGTGTTCAACAACTGAAATTACTTAGATAAAAAGAAAAATCCCTGGAGAAATCGAAAACTTTCAAACTTTGAATGTTGCCTATTGGAAAATTATATTTCTTTTTAAAATCCAAAAATATTTTGAAAATATTAAAATTTAATATTTTTAAACACATGCAAAGGTTTTCAATATTTAAACAATCAAAAATTATCATTATCCAAATAAATTATTATGCACATTGACTTTATGAAATAAAAAAACTTTTTGATAGGACTCCAAAATTATCAAAGATTACACAACAGGCTATGCATGTTATATCGACATTTGATACAGATAGCAGTCGACATGAATAGCACTTAATTCCAAGACATGTTGTATAAATAATGTAACAATCAATTATCATCAAAATTACTACTAAATTTAAATAAATATTTTTTCTTATAGTATATATATATATATATATATATATATATATATATATATATATATATATATATATATATATATATATATATATATATATATATATATATAATACAATTTTAAACCAAAATTTGAGAGATACATTAAAAATTTCATTTTCACAAAATGTATTTATACATTATAATCAAAATTATTCTAAAAATTGTTTAAATTTTAAACAAAATTCCCCACATATTCATCGGTTAAAACAAAAATCTATGACATTTATAAACAGAAATTATTTATAACTTATTTTCATGTTTTTCAATTTTTGCAAATTCACGAAAAAATTCCATTTTAATTTTAACAGAATAAAAATAAAATTTTGAAATTCACAGAACCCAAAGAAAGTACTTTTAATGGATTCCTAAATGTGTAATTTTTACAAAAATAATTCAGTAGCATTCAATTATTTCATTTCGTTTTATTCTAAAAGGCCAATCACGAAATCTAAGTGATAAATCCCCAAAAATTTCAACTTTAAAACAACAACAACAAAAACAACACACAATTTCAATCGGAATTTATAAATCCAAGTGTGATTACGGGAAAATTTCCAGTCATATTTTCACGATAAATTACCAATTCTCCACTAATAAATGAAATATCGGGACTTGGAGATTGACTTACTGGCAAAATTTGTTTGTAAGCCTAGAAAAAGATGAAGAAAAATTCAAATGTCTATTTATCCCATAAATCATGAAATGACAATAAACCGTGATATTAATGTTATCTCAGTCAGATTTTAATTTGTTTAAATGTACATTTAATTTTTTTTAATTAAAAATTTTGGAACTGTCTAAAGTGCTTGAGTAGAATTCTTAAAGTGTTCAATAAAAGAAAAAAATATAAATTAATAAATAACTGAAATGAAGATAAGAATGATGATAGTAATAGAATAATAATAATAATAATAATAATAATAATAATAATAATAATAATAATAATAATAATAATAATAATAATAATAATAATAATAATAATAATAATAATAATAATAATAATAATAATAATAATAATAATAATAATAATAATAATAATAATAATAATAATATTAATAATAATGATGCTTAGTTTACATCAGCTTTTCTTTATTAACTCTTTCAGCCGAATCCATTTTGCGAATTGCATAAGGCAGTACATAACTTTCATAAATTGGTATAATATGTGGCATACATTCTCCGCTATATGAGCATAAGCGCCCAAAGGAAGAACATCTTAAATTGCAACATAAATGGCTGGAGCATTGAATGTTTCATAAGCAATTTAAGTCGTTTTTTCTTTGTTAGATTCTAAATTCAGTGGTGATTCGGTAAGAAGAACTGGATACTCTTCTGACGCAATTCGAAATTCATTGTAAAATGCATGATACCAGATCTTTTTCATATTTTTCAAATTAATAGCAATACAGTGTTCAATATGGTATTTTAAAGTTAAAATACTCCTCTCAGACTGAACTTCACCACCAACATAGCTATCTGTGTGACCCATACCAATCATAATACCTCGATGTCTAGGTCGAGGTCCCATTCTGTCTAGGGCCCAAAATTTAGGACCCTCCAAATTTGCAAAATAATTTAAATAAGTATCTAAAAAATATTTTTTGAAATTAAAAAAATATAATGTAACGTCTTTTTATAAATATTTTAAGTTATTTTTCATCTTATTAGATATATAATTTTTAATCATTTGTATTACACAAGCATTCATTTTAATCTAGATCATTTTCAAATTTCTTTATTTTTAATGAATAATTAAAATTAAAATTTGATTTACCCATGTCAACATTAAAAGGAACTAGTGTCTTTGATATATCATATATGGGTAGAGAAGCCAACATATAGCTCTGCCTAGGGCCACCAAAGGACTGGAACCAAGGCTGTCTAAGTCAACCAACAATCGAGAGAAACACCGTTCATGAAGAGTCATTTTCAGGAACTCCAGCTTTACTCAATTACCCATTATCAGTGAACAAATAATTAATTTTAAACTCAAAGATTCGTCCTAACTCCAAAACAAAGCTAGAAAAACTCAATAAAATATATTCATCCAAAAAAGTTAAAGGAAAACTTACTGATTCAAATCAAGCGAATTAATCTTAAAGAATATTAATACCTCATAATATGAATTGCAAAGCAAGCTATTATATAACAATCTTATTTTAATTGGCTTGGCACACCACCAGAAACAATCAAACACACACATACTTGTAACAATTTATCCGAAACAAATAATAATAATAATAATAATAATAATAATAATAATAATAATAATAATAATAATAAAAATAATAATAATAATAATAATAATAATAATAATAATAATAATAATAATAATAATAATAATAATAATAATAATAATAATAATAATAATAATAATAATAATAATAATAATAATAATAATAATAATAATAATAATAATAATAATAATAATAATAATAATAATAATAATAATAATAATAATAATAATAATAATAATAATAATAATAATAATAATAATAATAATAATAATGTTAATTCAAAAAGACTGCTTCAAAATTTTGTATTGAATAGAATTCATTTTGGTTATTTCTTTTATTGTATTGTAAAATTAAGATTTGGAACTTTTATTATCTGGATAAAAAATCCTAGTTAATAAATTGATAATTCATTAAAATTGCGAATGAGAAAATTGAGATGACTTGCTTCTCTTTTTTTCCCAAAGTCTCTAGTGGTTCGATATTTTCTATGTCACCGAAAATTATCATTTTCTTATCTGAAATTTCCAGTCTACTAAAACAAAATTTCTATAGTAAAATTAATTCAAGCTTAAAATTTTAAGTTTTATAAATTGTTAAAAAAAATCAATAAAACAAAAATGAGTATTTATTTTATTTGATCAATTATAATAAATTATTACCCAATGGTGAGTTACCAATTTTTTATACTTAAACTTTAATTTCAATATTTATATTATAATTAGAAATATTTTTCTAGTTGATAAATATAAAAAAATTAAAATTTCGGGTAAAAATTTAAAGTAAAATTATAATAAATTATTTAAATTTTAAATTAAAGAAATTGGTGGAATAGAAATGTCAAGAAATGACATTTCTAGATATTTTTAAAATTATTTCCAACTATGATAAACAATGATAAATATAATAAAGATTGTAAATGGATATTTTCTAAGTTTCAAATGGCAGAATTGAGGAATTATTTTATTTGAAAAATGTTTTTGTTAATTTATTAATCAAATATGCATTATAGTCATTATTAAATGCTATCATATTTATTTACAATGACTCGGAAGTTTCTTCGCGGACGGATCGGGCGAAATCTTTCATTACAATTATTAAATTACGCACAATAAACGATGAACCGTCTTATAACTTTATTATAGAATTTTTAGAGAAATTAACTGAATAAATGACAGAGTTAATGAAAGGGTTCCATGTCAAACAGTGGCGAAGCGAGTATAACTGGCATTTTGGCACGATACTTTTTTGACGTCCCCCGAAAAACATACAGTAATATAATATACTCGTAATAAGACTATAATAGAAATAATAATAGAATACAGTACTTACCATAAAATATTCTATATTATATATTACAAATAGTCACTACCTAACTACGCTACTACAAAACACTATAATGTATTTCGGGATCTATAGATAAAAAAGCTATAGATATCCAGTATCGGGATCAAGACGGCTCAAGACCGTGAGCACAAGATCACAATGAATAGATAAAGTATATTTTGCAGTTGAAGTTTTAAATTCAGTTAAAGTATACAGTCAGTATTAAAAGCATACATTAACGTGAATCTTTAGACAATAATAAAATAATAATAAAATGCATACTATATCTAGCTAAAGTATGAAGTATTGAAACATGGTATACTTTGTTGTATATATGTCTAAGTTTAAACTTTGACTGTAACACACACACACACACACACACACACACACATATATATATATACTTTTTTTAATCTTAAATCCAAATATTTAATTTTATTGGTATTAGGTGGGTTGACCTTAACCTTAGTAGTTTTGATGATTACACCGGTTGACAATCTATTTCCCATATAAAGCCGTTATGACTATTTTACTAAACCATTTATGTAACGAATGCAGACTAACAGAATCCACTTTGTAATGTAAAAAGCGGTCAAGAAATAAAGATAAAATGAGTTTTACTTAAAATTACTATCCTTTAGTTGCCTTTAATTGGGAGACGCCTTACTCTGTTAGGTCTTTTGATTTGAATTTCTGGCATCTCTTTCAAATCATTTTTTAATGTACTCTCTATCATATTTTTCTCCAGGTTTTGAAGGTCTTCCACCATTTAGGTAACTTTCTCAATAGAACTCATGGTTATTGTTTTTATAATAGATTCTAAAGTTTAGGATAGAGAACATTTATTAAATAATTTAAAATAAAATTCTTTTAATTTCAAAATCAAATTTTTGCGAAATATAATCTTGTACTTTCTTCACTCCTGCGTGGCAAAACGTTTGATGAGTGTGTTCTACGAATTGTCTTATCTTTTTCTTTGGTATCCATATTTTCCTTTTGTTCGTTGTTATCACATTGTTGTTAATTTCAAATTTTATTTCTTCTCCTTTCAGTATTTTTTCTTTTATATCAGCAATCTCTATAGAGTCCTTTTGCCACATTGAACCATCATCTCCTAACATCAACATTAGGATTCTTGTCTTCAACCTGCCTTTCTTTAGTTCTTCGTGTATTGTGCGTGTATAAATGCGTCACATTTGTTCCGTGATAAAGCATCAGCATTAACATGTAATTCGTCTTTCCTGTACTCTAAATCCATATCGAAACCACTAAGATGGTAAATCCACGTCTTAAACTGTGATGTAATAGGTTTCTTGGTTTTAAGCATAAATGTTGCTGCTTTGTGATCCGTTCGGAGTCTAAATTGCTTCACATATAAATGATGTTTAAAATGTAACGTAAAATAATAAATTGCAAGCAATTCTTTTTTAGTGTTGCAATACCCTAATTCATGTGTACTCATTGCACGCGATGCATACGTAATCACTCTTTCATTTCCATTAGAATCTAACTGTGATAACACTTCTCCTATTCTATAAAAGCTTGCGTCAGTATCTAATATAAATTCTTTTTAAAAATCCGGGAAACCCAGTATTGGAACTCTCATTAATTGTTCTTCCATACCTTGAAACGCAATTTCACATTCATCTGTCCATATTAATTTTTTTGGTTACTCAGACATAGTTTCTCCATGTTCATAGAATACTTTGTATAATTTTCAATGAATCCTCGATAATAATTCGTAAGTCCAAAAAAACTCCTCAACCTCTTTAAACATTTTGGTCTTTCGAACTGTTTTATTGCATCAATTTTATGATCCTCCGTTCTTATAACATATTTATTAATGATATGGCCTAAAAACTTAGTTTCACATTTCAAAAAGTGACATTTCTCTCGGCTCAACTTTAATCCAGCTGTTTTAATTCTGCCTTGAACATTTTTTACTCTTTTTATGTGTTCGTCTTTAGTATTTGAAAATATTAGGATGTCATCCAGGTACACAGCTTCTTTCCAATTTAGTGATCCAAGTACTTTGTTCATTAATTTCTGGAAAGTAGCAGGAGCCACTGCTATCCCAAATGGCATACGATTGAAGAGAGAAAGCTTTGTAGAGAAAGCCGTTTTCTTTTTAGAATCTTAAGTTAACTCCACTTGGTAATATGCACTGCCTAAATCCAGTGTTGTGAAAAATCTCGATACATTAAGAGAATCCATCATTTCTTCTGTATTTGGTATTGGAAAAATAAGTCGCTCTGTCACTAAATTTAATGCTCGAAAATCTAGGCAAATCCTTATCTCATCCTTGTCTTTCTTTTTAATGCATACCAGTGAATAATTTCAAGGTGATTCGCATTTCTTTATAATACCATTCTTTTCCATCTCTTTAATATTTTCTTCTATTTTCGATAAGAGGTGTACTGGTTGACGTCTTGTCGTATTTATCTCATGTTATACTATTTCTGTTTTACCAATGTCCCATTTATGTTTCATAAATACTGATTCATATTCTTCAATCAATTTCTCGACTTCTTTGCCTTCTTTTTCCATTTTTCTAAAATCCTCTTTCTTTTGTTCAATATAACTTATCTCATATTTCTCACTATCGGTTCTTTGTAAATATATATTAAATTCCATTAAAAATTTATCCCTCCAATTATCTTTGGAACAAGTCCTCGAGTAACATAGAATTCTATTGGTTATGAAATACCCCCTACAGTTACAGTTATATTTATCTTTCCCATTACAGTTATGCCACTGCCGTTTGCATATTTCACTCCAATATCACATTTCTCCAATGTTACGTTTTCAAATCTTTTATAAATCTCGTATTCTAAAACACTAATCTTTGCCCCCGTATCAAGCAAACACATTGCATTTTCCTTATTTATTTCAATTTCAACGCTGGGTCTTACTCCAATATAACTATAATTAATTATAAATTCTTTAGGATTTTCCACTTTTATATTAAAAGTATTCGGACTTTTAACGTTACTAGAGCGATAGGGTTTAAAAATTTATTTATTTTCATTTAAATTATATAAATCATAAATATTATAATAATTAAGTTCATTCAAACTATTATCCAAATACATATCAACATTCAAATTACATTCACAATCATTCAAATCCATGCAAACATTGTTCGAAATATCACTTACATTCAATTTATGGCTCTATCACTTTCCCAGATGTCGGAGCAAATTCGTTTGGGTCATCTCCTTCCACTGATAATTCGCACTCGTCTCCGAACGCAGCCATGTACCGAGAACTCTGGAACTTCCTTTTTGGACTAACTTCATAACACTGGTGTTTGAAGTGTCCATTCTTGTGACAATGGTCGCATTTGACATTTGGGCATTCTGATCTTAGATGACCTTCTTCTCTACAAGCCCAACATCTTCGCATGCGATTATCTTGGTTTGGATAAACATTTCTTCTAATCGATCCGTTAAAATGTCTCGCCAGCTACTGTTGTCCTTCTCGAAATTGTCCTTGATTTCTGGTCTTTTCCCACTCATTCCTGATCTTTGAGTATTTGTTTCCGGTCGTCCCACATTCCGACTTTGTTCGATTCTTTCATTCCTTTGACGATGATATGGTTTTCTTTGGTTCCATGTTTGTCCTTTAGCGCTACTTTAGCATAATTTTTCTTTACATGTTGTATCGAAGCAATGTTTTTGATTTCAATTTCTTTTTTAATATCATCATATCTGACCAATCGATTTTTAATTTCTTCGAATGTTTTTAATCCTTGTAATTTTAAATCTTTCTTGATTTCTCTATCGTCGAGAGCATTTTGGATTAAAAATATTTTCATATCTTCTTCTGTCAGATTGTGCCTGACTACATTCTTTGCTAGCTTTTCTATTTTTTAAAAAAATTCATTAATTGTTTCTCCTCCTCTTTGAAATGATAAGGCTTCGTTGAGATAATTTGCCAAGTTAGATGGCTTCATAAAGGGATGGTGGATTTTTTTCTTGTAATGAATTTCAGGATCCATTTCCTCGAACTTGCGCGTTGCTTCCATTTATAGAAACGCTTTGATAAAAAGTCATCTGTGTTCTTCGGTTGTCTGAGTAAGCTCAAAAAATTTATCTATTTCTTCGATAAATGTTTCTATGTCATCGCCGATTTCGAATGTTTCTGGTGGTCTAATAAACTGCAGCATAAGCCATATGAGGATTCGTTTTAATTTTAGACATTAATAAATTCAAAGTCGTGAATAATTATATATTATTTAAACAAAGTATTTTCTTAATTCATTTCTGGGGAATTAATTCAAATTCAAATAATATTTCGAACAATTTCAACATCCAATTTCAACATACCACAACATTCAAATAATAAAATATAAATGTTATAAATATGAATAGTTTATATAAATACATCTTACACACATAATTACATAGATACATATACAAATACGAGTTGTTGATCAACTTCTTTGATTTCGATGAACTAGGTCAATCCAATGTCATTGCAAAGTCACAAATCGTCGAGATTGAATAATACTGGTCTACAGCAAATTTGGTGTCTAGGTTTCTGCTGCCTTCTGCTGCAAAGTAAATATTGAATAAAACGAAATAATTTTCGATTATAAAAATTATCCTTATCAAGAAATTGATATTACCTTCATCTGGAATTAATTTGTGAATTTTGCGATTGTTAAGAAACATTTAATCTCAATGTGATGACTTTCTCCTAACTGGAAACTTTTCATCCGTTACTATTTTGGCTTAATCTTTCCTTACCTAGGCCACTTCAATGACTCATAGGATTCTCAAGAAGCAAGTTATTATCTTTGTTGTGCATCAAAAACCTGTCAAAATCCCTGGTCTCAGAGCAGTACTCAAATGGGTCAGTTCAAGGGACAATTATGTTTTATCTGTAAGTCAAAATATTAGTCTTTAAGTCAATGTGGGCAATAGTTAGAATGAGAAAGGCGTCTGTGTAAAAATTCTCGGTATTTATAGTTTCGTGTTTGTGCGTTGATTTTTTGACTAATTGGATCTATTCCGCCTACGCATAGAGATGATGAAAATAGCTTTTGTAAAAATTTACCGGATTGTGTCAAATTATTTTGAAGACGTTTATTCTGATCTATCAAAGTAATATACACATCTTGATTCTGTGATCTCAATTCCCACAAAACTTCGGATCCACGACAACTGGTTCACTGACAAATGGCTCATCGACAATTGGTTCACGGCATTTGGTTCACGACTTTTGGTTCACGACATTTATCTTAGTTCTTCATAAGGCAATAAAAATAAATGCTTGACAGGATTTATGGTTATTATAATTGACATTTTTAAGAGAAGACATTTAGGGTACTTTAATTCTAAGATTTTTTGATAGGAATGTTTGTAAAACTTTCTGAAACTTTTGTTAATTTTCATTAAGACAACACGAAACTCAAGATTACTTAAAAACACGAGAAATTAAAGTTGCTAAATTCGATATTATGACGGGCAAGAAAAATAGCAAATACAATCTCTGAAACTTCAGAAAAAAGTACAAATAAAATGGAGACAAATTCTGTTCCATAAACACACATTGCAATAAATCCCATTGCGATCGCTGGAACAACTTAAAGAAATTTAATAAATTGTAAAAGAAATAACAACAGAACTTCAAATTTCCTCAACTGAAATGTACGACACAAAATTAACCGAAAATACGAACTGAAATAAGATTTAAACAAAAAATATAAAAATATTTTTCTATAGAATGCATGTCAAAGAATTTAGGAGGGCACTTTGGGATGTAACGTAAAATCAAATCCTGTCAGTTGTGCGTTTGATTTGTTGATAAGTCGAGTGCACTTTGACAAGAATTGAACAATTGCCATGAATGATTTGACGCAAATTTTTATTTAGATTTTTCATAAGTTTTCACGCTTTTGATTTTTTCTACTTTCTATTATTTGAAACAACAAATTGAGTTATAATTATATTTTTATAATTGTCTTAAAATTACAATTGTATTTAGAAAAAACCTGATAATATAAATGTTATATTTAGTAATAATAATAATTATAATAATAATAATAATAATAATAATAATAATAATAATAATAATAATAATAATAATAATAATAATAATAATAATAATAATAATAATAATAATAATAATAATAATAATAATAATAATAATTTCAAGTTTGATATTGTGATAATTAAAAATATTACAAACTATTAATATTGATGAATGAAATATAATTATGATATCTAGTATAATTCAAACAAAATATAATGTCTATAATACGCATATTGCAACTGTAAGAAACGGGATTTAATTACAAATTTTATAATTCATTAAAGCAGCATTCAATGGAAATTAAATTTGTCTTCGTTTCTACTGATATATACTTTTCTAAAATAATACATTTTAAGAAAAAAAAATTTCTTTTTTTTCTGTCATTTGATAATTGAAATCAAACCAATTAAAATTTTTAATTTAACACGTTCAATGCTGAGGAAATGAAATACTTTGGGTGGTGGCTATTTTATGTATTTGCATTATTCTTTACGGTTCACAGTTTCCCAAAAAATATTTGTTAATTTATTAAACGTCTGCGCCTTTGTTTTGAATGGTAATTATTAAAACCTACACGATACGAAGCTTCTATTAAATTCATTGACTAGTGGGTGTATTTTGTGGGTAATTTTGTGTTTAAGCATGTGTCTCAAACATCTTAACTTTTACTAATGCTAATCAGTGGGAGTATATACCTAATAATCAATGAATACATTAACTAGATAAAGTATGGTTTATTTAAAATAATGTATACTTTCACTGAAACAGCTAGTGAAAGAATATATCAACTAGATAGTGTATGTACTGACTGAAATGTATACTTTAACTGTAACATATACATCATGACTTTTTTTTATTTTTTACGCACTCGAAATGTTTTGGATTTTCATATAATTACACCTATCATATAATTGCAAGGTTTTGAAAATTTAAAAAATCATCTGTATTTTTAAGTCATTGAACGAACACGTTTGTCAAAAGTCAAACGCATTTATCAAAGTAAATGTAAATAAAAGGAAAAAAGATTTTTTTATTTTTAATAACTTAATATTATTTGCTAACGTATTATTACATATTATTGTCAAATAATGTCAAAAAAAGAAATACCAAAACAAAGACAAGCATTTTCTTTTGGGAAAAAGTTGGAAATTTGGTCAAATCTCGACATCAGTTGGAAATTACTATGAACTAAATGAGGCAACTATTAGAATTATAAAATAAAATGAAAAGATTTTATTCGGAAAAGTGTCGCCAGTGGAACAATGATTAAAACTGCCTGTGCATTGTCAAGCTAATAAAAAATTCTTGGATGACATGAAAAATAATTGATGATGAGTTTCGTAATTATTTCAGACCCAAAGATAGAAGCTATTTGCAAGAAATAAATCTTTAAGGAAATCCTTCAAAGTTCAAAGTTTTGTTATTAATAGATTCCAGAAGCCATCCAATAAACTTACATTGTGAAAATGTAAATATTGTTGAGAATACCTAAATAATAAATCAAATAGTTATTTAATGAATAAAATTATCAGAGAGAAAATGTATGAAATGCAAGATCGGTTGTTCCAAAATTCTGAGAAATAAAATGTGAAAAAAGGAAATTGAAAATGAGAGAAAAATAATAAAGTTAATAAAAATTAAACATTGAAATTCGACAAGGTCGTTTATAATTAACAAGTATAAAAGGAAATAGGATAAACAAAAACAAAAACAAAATAGAAATTAAATTTGTATATCTTGCTAGCCTGTAGGAGATAAAGAAAAGGAATCTTCGAGGGAATCTTCGAGTATATAGAAGTTAAAGCTAAGAAAGCAACTAGAACGAATCTACTGGTTATTGAAACTAAAAACAATAGTCAAGTGGTTGCGAATTCCAAGTTGTATCGTAAACGTGCTATCCCCCCCCCGTCAAAGCGTTACAATTACCACTCAATTCATCAATGTGATATTTAATTAATGATGTCAATGTTAATCGATAATCAATTGTGTTAATCAATAAAAGTTTATATTCTCTGGAGATTATTAATTTTAAATTTTACCGACAATTCCAACAATATTCAGGTTTTACCCCTCCAAAACAATTTCCACCACTCAACCTCAAGATCAGGGAATTATTTCTACATTTATAGTTTACTATATTAGAAGAACTTTTGCTGTTGTTTTAAGTAAATTCAATGAAAATCGTTTATAGACTCTACTGAGGCGTGGAAAAGATTCACAAAAATAAAGTGTGTGAAACACGTTTCTTTAGCATATGCCGAAATAAACAATTTTAGTTGAATAATAATATGGAAATGTAGTTTTTTCTACCCAAAATGTATATGCAAATAGAATATATCTAGCGCATTCAATTAAAGGAGCATGGTTCAATGGCATTGATATTCGCCATTTTGAAGAGCTATTGGATGATGTAATCTGTTGTATTTTTCTTTACTCTACCCACCTCTTTTACTATTTTATTATTTTAAAATATTATTATCGTTGTAAACTGCCGGGATTGTCATCAATCACAAAAGTATAAAATAAGATGAATACTCTCGACTTATTATAGAGATCAAAAATTAAAACTAAAAAACCAATAAATAAAATATTTAATGGCCAAGGAAAAATAAAGAACTCTTTTTCAAATACTGCACAAGTTTTCTCGGACGAATATTTGATTAAAGGGTCACAAAAATTAATCTAGAAAATTGATAAATTTACATATCTTGATAGTGGGTGGCGATTCAATAAAATTAAAGAAATTGGGTTTATCTTGACATAATAGTATCCAATTAATCGATTATCGGGTCATGTATATATACCAACACTATCATCGGTGTCTAATAAAACTGCTATAGTGAACATCAAGAATGCAGACAATATGTGCTTTATATATAGTATACTTGCTGTATTAAAACATGATCAGATTAGGAATCATTGGAATAGAGTGAGCAAATATATCGGTTTCTTGAATGAGATTAATTATGACCCTATAACTGATTGCCCCATGAAACTGTGTAACATTCCTAAAACTTTGAGAGGAAAAATTTTAATCTAAACCTTGCTATAAGTGTATTTTCATACAAGCATGTATTTATTATAAATGATGACAATAATGATGATGATGCATATGTACCACATTTGGTCTGTATTTTTTTTCATCGGGGAGTTAAATGTTATCCTTACTACCACTGAAAAATTTATATCATTAATATCTTATATAATAAATATTGCCTGTTCATTTTATTGATTGTATGCAATTTGTTAATTGTTTTTTGACAAAGGCTTTAAAAACACTGTCAGATCTTCCTTTGACTTCATCTGCCTTTGAAGGTTATATTATGAACTGTAAAGGTATTTTTTTTATAATTTTGCTACTTCTTTCGAAGTTCTAGAATCTACCTTCAAATTGCCTCCAATTTAGGATGGTGTTACGGCAGATGAATATCTAATGTTCAATTAATTTGGATTTAGCAGAATTGTAATAATATGTTGGACTACATGTTAACTAATCTTAAATTAGATGTATCTCTCTTGGTTATATTTCACTTGCTAGGGAAAAGATGTACCCACCCTTTTCGAAAGTTAAGCGGTTGATGCTCACGTATTGGCACAAGAAGAACCATGTTCTTCATTAGATATACTTCTCAAGATTTATATCGAATATGGTGCAGTCGTTGTAAATGTCTACCGTGCTTTAAATTTAAGCGTGCTTATGTTATTTACTGTCTAATCATGTGTTGAAGTATACGATATTTATTCCATAATATGACTGATGTGATTAGCATAATATATAAAGTTGTTATATTATGGCATGACCTACATTTGAATTTAGTGACTTTGAAGCTTTTTTCCATGGAAAATAAGCATTTTTATATGTATAAACACCAGATATTTTCGTGACCTACATAAAATTCTGTATATAGGACATGGTTTATGAGACATGATGTTTATGGGACATGATTTGAATGGAACACATTCATCTACTCCTAATATATTTGCTATGCGTTCACCCAACTTAAAAAGTATTACAGTTAAGTGTCCTGAGACATAAAGTTTTTAACTGATGAGTCTGATTGAGGTTACCTTTTGAAATATACGTAAAACTTTCATTCATACAATATCTTTTGATTATAGTTTTTCTATAGTCTTTATAAACGGATACAACATCTTTTTGTATCAAACATAATGTTTTAGTATTAGATTCAACAAAAAAGATAATCAAAGTATTTACTTGATCATTTCAGATTGAAAATGTTTTATTCATTTTTATGATTAACGCGGGAGTAAAAAGATATTATTTAACTATAAATAATTTGATATTTTTTATGATGGGGACCATGTAAAGTAAATTTTTTAATATATATCTAAATTACTTTTGGGGAGGGTGTTGTTTTCATAATTTCTAATTCTGTGAACACTTTGCGAGAATAACAAACCAGAAGGTCTTTTGAAAGATATTTTGAAAATATTGTATGAATGATTACATAAATTCTGAGCCCCAAATTACAAATAATATTTATTTTGTGCAGTCAAAATAATGAATAAAGTTGCTTAGTAGTCAAATCATCTACAACCCTCGTAAATAACTTTAAGGGTTTCACTATAGATCAGATATATATATATATATATATATATAAATTCTTTCTATTAAAAGTTGGAAAAACAAAATTTAACTTAAAACTGACTTATCTCATGGATCGACTTTCAGAGATATCTTTTATCACCATCAATAATATTTTCAATATTTTTTATCTTTTTATTACTTAGAATTTAAATCAATATTTAGTCTTAGATTTAACACGAACTTTTGGAACTGCCAATCAAATTGCTTGCTGAGGAATTTATACGAATTTAGGCTAATTGAAACAAAAAAAATATTTTGATTTGAAATATATTATCGAATTGAAAATTGTAAAAGGGAAATTTGTTTTAGATATATTTTCCATAACAAATCACGACAAACCGTGAAATATCTGAAAATTTAATATTTCATTGCCAGAAAATTCAGTTCGTTCATAGATTAAATTGCATTTGTTGTGAAAATTTACAGTTATTGACAGAAGCTTCGTCGTCTCTACATTAATAATGACGTCTGAGTTCAGGTTATTGTGCATTAGAATTATACATTTAAACAATAAAAACGAATGATTGACACGTGAAACTGAAATTTTAATTTCCATGAAAAGTGAAAGAAGTTTTAGGAAATTTAAAAGTATACTTCAAATTAATAGAATATTACAATTAAAAAAATCCAAATATTGATAATGATGATGATAATAATAATAATAATAATAATAATAATAATAATAATAATAATAATAATATTAATAATAATAATAATAATAATAATAATAATAATAATAATAATAATAATAATAATAATAATAATAATAATAATAATAATAATAATAATAATAATAATAATAATAATAATAATAATAATAATAATAATAATAACATCAGTTAATCTTAGAAATGCCAACTTTTTTTGATGCTGGAATCTGTATACAGTCGATAGATTGGTTCTTCGTAGTAGGAAAGTTTAAATAAAATTTAATAAGTAGAATGTTTAAATTTGATAATACTCTAATCAAAAAAGATAAATATATAATTATTACATAATCATAAATTTCAAGACATTCAATTTAGCTTGCGTATTCGAATATTATACATTAAAATAGCAATTTCATTTAATTAAAACAAAATATTTTCTGTGTTTTACTTAGCTATGGGAAAACAAGCTCGAGTATGAAATTTTGTACTTACTATGAGTCTAGTAGTTATAATTATAATATTTCCCATTATAAATGCAGTAATTATGAGTTTTTGTTTTAAACAATTAATCTCATAATTATGAACGTATTTGTCATAGAAATGGATATGGTGTAGATATTGAAAATCCGGTTTTATGAAGTTTTTCGAAATTCTGTTTTCGATTTTTTATAAAAATATTTTTTTCACGTGAGGTTTATATTTATATTCTTTATATATAAAATACTGTAATAATTAATATTTAACTAATCCTTATATCGTAATTTAAATAGAGTAAAATCTCGATTATTCGACATTTTTAAAATACCAACTTGTATAATATGTATAATATAATACCAAGGAGTACTCGAAATACCCCATATATCAAATAATTTAACTTGCTCTAAACATTAAGTTATATATTATCTTATCACAACGTATTGTTCTTAGAAATATATGTCTTGAGTCTAGGACAATATCCCCCAAGACAATATCCCCCCCCCCCCCCCGGACAATATCCCCTTGGACAAATACCCCATTCTTGTTAAAAATTCATATATTCTAGTATGTGTATAATAATAAAGCCATTGTAGTTTATTAACTAGTAATTATAAATTAATTTATTACCCGGGGGATATTGTCCCGGGGGATATTGTCCTGATACCATATGTTTTAAGTATATTTATTATTTCATTTAAACATATTTAAATATACTTATAATTGTTTCTTAATTTATTTAACAAGTTGAATACCGATGACTAGAGTAGATGGATTGGTCTCCGCTGGTACCACCCCCTTTGCTGAAGGAAAAATTATTAAGCTAAAAAAATTTCTCTTTATAGTTTTAAGTAGGTCACGGAATTTTTATGTTTTCAATGAAATATTTTTGTTTTTCATTGATTTCTTTTATGTATTTCCCGTCAAATTAATCAAATTTTAAGTAGGTCAAGTCGAGTTTAAAACCCGCTGGCACAGCATATAAAATAAGTAGGTCACAGACACACATACAAAACATACAATTCTAGCACCATGTTCGTGGACCATCTAACTGCTCGTCGCAGACCACAGGTTGAGAACCTCTGTTGTTTATAATATATAGGTCAAGTCACTAAATGACATCTTTTATTTAAATATTGTCAATTTAATATTGATTATGTTGAGTGTTGAGTTATGTGAATATTATTATTATATGTTTTATTATATGTGTAATAATTAGAGTATTATTATCTTATTATTATTTACTAGCTGTTGTACCCGGCTTCGCCTGAGTTTACATTTATTATAATAATTCATTTAAATTAATTTTTTTGTTTAATGATGTTATTACGTTCCAGTATTAATTTTATAACAGCTTCAATTCCATGTTTAATTCACAATAAGAAAAGCTTTCAAAATAAATTTTNACAATAAGAAAAGCTTTCAAAATAAATTTTAATTTTGTAAAATCGAAAACGCACTCCAATTTAAATTGAAAAATAACTGACAATATTTTTCAAATTGCAAAGTGGTTCATTATTTAAATTTACCATAATGTTTGATTTCATTTCCAATAGAGGATGATATATTATACATTTTAAAACTGACGTGAAATGAATAAACATTTTGTTTTAAGCCAATATCAATAAATCAGATATTGGCCTATAAAATGATTTCATCTTGAATGTTAGTAACAAAATATTTGTACTCCAAACAACATTCGATTCCATCTGAAGATTTATTACACTCTTATCACTCTTAAATAGTAAT
Source organism: Schmidtea polychroa (assembly GCA_959609185.1). Lineage (NCBI taxonomy): Eukaryota > Metazoa > Platyhelminthes > Tricladida > Dugesiidae > Schmidtea > Schmidtea polychroa. The sequence continues at coordinate 137,764 of CAUHTR010000121.1, forward strand.
GTATATTGCACAATAACTAACACATTTTATTGAATTACGCAATATACTGTACACAGGATAGCCATCTTCACCAGTTTTAGTTTCTTGTATCAAATTTCTTGGATATTTTTTGAGCATTTTCAATCAACCATGCAAGCAGAGTTTCTGTTCAAATTTACACAGGATCCATGCAGCATATTAATATTAAATTAATATTAAATATTTAAAATCAATATTGGAATGATTTTATATTACAAACAAAATTTTGTACTGAAAATGTATAAAAATTGAATAAATATAGTGTTAGGGTACCGTAGGGGTGGTCACCTGGGGGTGAAACATAGCTTATGACCTGTCAAGAGTCAAATGAGGGCCACATGTAAAATTTCAGCACCCTAGTTCCAACGATGGAGAATTCTATAGAAAACAAACAAACAAACTTTCATCTTTATATATTACAAGATTTGAATTATTATTTTATCATTAAATTTAATTATTAATAAAATATAATTTAATAAAAATCGATTTTAAATACAACAATTAAATTAATTAAAGTTAATTTCAATTAGATTATTTTCTTAAAAATAATAAAAAAAATTTTAAATCCTAGTTTAACTTTATTTTTCATTGCCCAATTTTATTATTTCCCATTTTCGTGATTTGAATTTCTTTTAATGAGAAGAAAAGAGAGAGGTTAATAAAATAATTTTGGAAAAACAAAGTAATTTATATGACAATATTAAAGTTCTCGTGGCCTACATAAAATCAGAAAGTCTGTGATTGCGATATGAATTGATGAACTTCCTCTATATAATAAAATTATTAATAAAAATTCGGAAAAAAACAGATCTTTCTTAGTTATTTATTTAATTAGGAATATTTAAAATAATTTAACCACTAACTTTATACTACTGTTTTGTCAGTCCTCCTACGTCTGGTCGTAAGGGTATTGGTAACACTCAACCCCCACTTAACCATTAACTAGATACTAACAACCACCATCAAAACCCATCGAGAAATTAACAAATATCAATCTACAACTAGATACTTACAACCAGATACCTGCTACCAAGTACTTACAATTAGAAACCAAGTACCAACAATCAACTAACAACACATAAAAATAATAGCAATTAAATACAAAATATTCTTCATCACATACACTATCTTCTTATCAAAATCTAAAAAGTCAACCAGATACCAAGTACTAACAACCAACTACTTACAACCAACAACTATGTACTAACAAATTGATCTTTAAAAGAAAATACTCATCACTTGAAAAATTGGATGAAAAATTAATTGAACTCAAGGCATCAATAACTTGGTAAAAATTGATTAAATAATTGTAAAAATTTTAAATTTTCAAAATAAATGTCATAAAAATGTAATTAATGGACAAGAAAGAATTCTAATCATTAATCATCCAGTAAATATAAAAATATTGATCAATCAATTTAATATGAATCAACTAAGATAATAAACTAATAAAAATTTTGAAATAAGATCTAGTAGATAATTGATTTAGATTGAATTAATTAAATGAATATTAATTGAATAATTAATTGGTATCATGTTGTAAGTATTTAAAAACTTATTTGTTAGCACATAGTTAAAAATATTTAGTATCTGGTTGTTGGTAACTGATTGTTGAATTATTATTATTATTATTATTATTATTATTATTATTATTATTATTATTATTATTATTATTATTATTATTATTATTATTATTATTTATATTATTATTATTATTATTATTATTATTATTATTATTATTATTATTATTATTATTATTATTATTATTATTATTATTATTATTATTATTATTATTATTATTATAATTATTATTATTATTCCATTAAAATTTTCATTTGAGTTTTTAAAAATATTTCATTGAAATTTGTATTTAAAATTATCTTAAAAAAATATTTCTAATTAAATCTTTAAGAATCTTTCAACTTTCTCATAGGAATGCTGAAACCCAGTGTGTTCATTACCAGAAAAACAAAAGCTTTCTTCTCTGCTTTCAATATCAATGTGAACTTGCTTGACACTGGTCCTGAAACATGGGTAGGGAATCCCGATTACATGCAACAACTTCAAAATATTAGTGAACTATACAAATTGTAAATGATTTCGCGGAAAGAAGTATAGTCTTAATAGAACAATTCAATGTACAAATTACTCACAATGAAGAGTAGAAGCAATTTCTTTTCCAAGTCCTCTCCCAACAGCGAAATCATTTTCCGGATTCTCGAGAGATAACTTGGGTCTGATGCTTTAGGCATCATTGTTGGACATTGTATTAGTACTTATTATTCCATGTTTTTATATTTATACACAATATGCAGTTGTTTTGTGAATACAGCTAATTACGGGAACAAATGTGATTCACAGAAATATATAGCAAAGGCCATTAAACGCCCAGGACTAAAATGTAGATGAGGCACCTCTAAATATTGTCCAATTTCAAAAATATTTCACCACTTATGTTTTTTCATCAAATGTAACATTTTTAAGAGGTGGAAACATTAAATTTCCAACATTTGAAAATAAGGACAACCCCAATATACATGCAACTTTCCCATATACATAATTATGCCAAACATGAACTCTCAAATATATATGAAACGTTTTTTGATGACCTTAACAAAAAATACCTAATAAAAATACTCAACCCCAACCAACCAAATCATGCACCGCCATTTAAAACAAACTTAAAACTAAAAACACTGGATCCCAACATCAACTCCAATAGGATTAATACCCTATACAATTTAACGGAGCATCTATTCGCAGGCATACAAAAAAAATTCAAAAACAACACTTAAAACTCCAACTACAATATTATTATTATTATTAACTATTTTTATATACTCAATCCTTAACACAAGAAACTTACTAAATTTTTATTCCAAAGTGATAAAAATCACGACAGACTTATAGACATTAATCAAACTCTAACTACCCAGCTTTCTAAATTTGATCTAGATATTGATATAGATGAAATTACTAACTCTGAAATTGACCAGACAGATGACCCCTCTAACAATGAGAGCACAATATAGAGTAACCCTAACCCTAAGGATTGTAAATCAACTACCAGGAGAGGTGAAAGTTTATAAGTAAAATTGATACAGTTACAGAGAAAGCTCAAGCTTTCTTTTATCCAACTGAATTCCTTAATTTATTGGAACCACCAGGCTTACCTTCACACACCTCGACTCTAAAGCTAGGGGCACCCTTTCTGCTTCTTTGAAACTTGGATCTGCCAAGGTTATGCAATGGTAATCGGCTTTCAATCAAAAATTTTTTTCCAAAGATAATTGAGGCGACCGTTCTGACTGGAATTGCAAAAGAGGAAGATGTGTTTATCCCGAGGATCCCGCTTATACCAACCAGCATGTCCTTTGACTTTAGAAGGCTCCAATTCCCAGTTTGCTTAGCTTTTTCAATGTCCATCAATAGAGCCCAGGAACAGTCTCTCATAGTTGTAGAAATTAACTTGGAGGAACCCTTTTTTCACATGGTCAACTTTATATTGCTTGCTCCAGAGTTGGCTCGTCAAAAAACCTCTACATCTTTGCACCACATGGAAAAACAAAAAATAAAGTCTATCAAAAAGCACTTGTTTAAAACTTTGATTAATATAATCATTTTAAATTATTAATATTTTGAGTTTTTTTAATTTTCACATGCTCATAACATGCAATATATGTTTATGATGTATAATTACTTTTGAAAATCCAAGTTTATAACGATTTACTATACGACTTATGTGCCCGAGCAACGCCGGGTAGCCCAGCTAGTCAATAAATATATATAAAAAATAAAAATTTTAAAATAATGAGTCTCATAAAATAGAAAAATAATTTCAACAAATATTTAGGAAATTTTTAATTTTAAAATTTTCTATTTGATTTATACTCAAAGAATTGGCTAATTAAAATTCCAAGGAAAAATTTATTATATCAATCGGGTGCAAATGTCAAAAAAATCTCAATTTTTCTCCTATGGATTTAGAGAGTTGGATAATTATTCAAACTTCAAATATAACATAATAATATTTTCAATAGAATAAATGAATGTCAATTGATGTTATTACATTTTTAATAAAATTCTGATCATTATTATTATTATTATTATTATTATTATTATTATTATTATTATTATTATTATTATTATTATTATTATTATTATTATTATTATTATTATTATTATTATTATTATTATTATTATTATTATTATTATTATTATTATTATTATTATTATTATTATTATTATTATTATTATTATTATTATTATTATTATTATTATTATTATTATTATTATTATTATTTGATAATAATTACTAAATTATCATTAACCGTTCACTTTATAATTCAGATACGTTTCGAAGTATTTTTTTAAAAGATTTTTCATCTCTAAGAAATTTAAAAGAATACGAATAAAAAAGTTTGAAGCTTTGAGTTGTTACTTTAGTCAACTTCAAATGTTTGGAGAATATTTACCGGATACCTTTTAGATAATTTAACCGAGATCTGAAAAATGGCATTGCTAATAATTTAATTAATTGTAAGAAAAAATATTAATTTGAGAGTTTGATTCACTATTTTGTACCGCGTAATTCCCATATTACAAAAGGACTGCTAGTAACTTTTTTCAATGTCCTTTTTTCATCTTTTTTCAGTTTTTCATATTTTATCTCATTTACTAATAAAAAAGAAAATTTGTAAAATATACAGTAAAAATAGTTTATTTATTAATTACTGAACATAATTTTATGAGTTCACTTCTGATTGTGCATATAGAAAATGCATAAAAAGCACTTAAATAATTCCGGATGTCAATATAGGATAATTTTGAAATTTAAAAATAAAATTATCTTATAAAAATATCTTTGAACTTTAAAAATGAACTCACTCATAGACAATATAAAATTAGTCAAACAATTAAAACAAAAAAAGCAAAAATACAAAGAAAATTTGTAAATTTATTAAAAGTATTATCACACACATGACATCTAAAATAAAAAAAATCACATTTCTAAAAAACAAATTCTATGAAGCGTTAAGTATCTAAATTGTCATAGTTTTAAACAAATCATCAGCATAAACAAATATAGATGGATAGAATAATAAATTTTAATTTCAATCTTGAAACAAGCAATTTTTCCTTATCCAACAACATTTTCAAGTAAAATAATCTGTGAAAGAAAACGGAAAAATGATATTGAATATCCAAATATATTCTGATAAAATTCTCAAAGGAAAGGCCAAATTTAATAAATCAACAGGGACATTTTGAAATAAGTCTTGTAATAACTTATATTATAACTATCACAGGAGAGGTTTTTAAAAAATGCACTTGAATACAATATTATATTAATATTTTTTTGTTGTTTGTTTTAATTGACATATATGGTTTTAATAAAAAAAATTAACCAATATATTCTAAAAAATCTTGATTCATAACGAATCTAATTTCAAAACATTACAATCATTAATGTAAAAATAACTGTTGAAATTCTATACAAATAGATGATTTGATTCGAAATTATTGTATATATCAGGCCTTGTCCCCTGGTTGATCTGAGGTCGGTCTTGATTGGCAAGAAGATTTATTTTTCCTACTTACAGGTGTGAAAGGTACTGAACTTCGACGACGACTGTTAACGTGAGTATTCAAATGAGTCGTTTCGTATTGAGAGGTGGACATAGTTTTTTGCATTGGTAAACCGTATTGTTCAGCAAATGTGTCGACTCGAATTCGAGCATTGATATTTATACAGTGAAAAAATAAAATCTGTTTAAATGGGTTTCGAAATTCTCTATTGAATTTGGCATATATCACGGGATTTAGGAAACTATTGAGATAACCTGAAAATAAATGATGATTATTTTAATTAATAAATTTATTCTTATCAATAAAATCCAATCAAAATATATACTAAATTGATTCATCAAACAAAATATTTAATTATTTTTTTTATATAAAAACAAAAAATTAAATTTTAATAATAATTGGTAAATTAGTAAAATCTATTTATTATGGATGAAAATAATATATTTTTGAATATAAATAATATAATTTTAAGTAAAACATAACCTAATAAAACAATGAAGATATCTTCAATTAAAACAACAAACATATAAAAATTAAAAGGAAATCAAAAATAATAAAAACCAATTCAATTATTTTTCACGGCCTAATTAATAAAATATATTAAAATATTCCCTGAAAAATAAACAAAGTGATTTCTGACATTTTCAAAATGATACGATTCTTAAATCAGACAGAAATGAATTGTTTTTTTTATTTTTTGACAAAATTCCAATTTGGTAAAAGTTAATTCCTTCGTAAATCCTCTTCGTAAATACAGTTGATAAAAGGGAGCATTAGAAAGTAAATGTCAGCGACTGAAAGATTAATCAACCCACAATTATCAAGTAAAATTTAAAAATTTATGGAAATTATTAGAAAAACAATTTTTGAGAAATATTGCGCAATATATTGCTAGCCGTAATTTTTAACCTGTTTAATTCTTAAAATGGTGTATTAGCATTTTTTATCACATTAAATGCTAAATTGCAACGGACTAATTCGGTCACGGTATGTACTGTCATGTTTATTATGTGATAAAGGTTTAGTCAAAATCTACTTTATAGTATATGTTCGACTTTGTCCCAAGATTCAGGGGGCTAAATTAGTGAGAATTTATTGGGAATAACACAACATTCTCAGGATTAAGTTTCAAATCTTTAGTAAATTGAAACGCATCATACATTATAAGGCGTGGCATTTCACGAAGAAGTGACAATGTACACAGACTGAATTTATCCATTGCTTTACATTATTACTGTGATTTTTAATGAGAAAATGGAAATTTTGTAAATTATTTTTATTTTTCGTATTTAAAGTCTTCATAAAAAAATAGACAAAACTTGTAATTTAAAAATATGTTAAAAACCGACAATGTAAAGGTAAATATTTTAAAGAATAATTTAACAAGCTCTCATCTTAAAATACAAGGTACGATAACAAATACCATAATTGTTTCAATGAAGTGTATTATAGTAACATATACATTTACATCAGCCACTTTAAAATAATCCCGCGCTTATCCCATCGTTCATTAAACTTTCTAAAATAGTTCAAGAACTCGTCTTTCATAAGTGCTCTTGCTTGTGCTGTGATGACTGTCTTGGTGTTCACAATATATTTTAAAATGTACATTTATAAACAGCCTTTAGTGTCACTATAGAATAAATAATTACATAACAAGAAAATGAGATAAATGCACTTTGAGGAGAACGAAAAATAATGTATAATTAAAGATTTTTGTTTATTGAAACATTCATAATATATCATGATAAAAACTCATTTTAAATTTTAAATAAAAAAAATTAAAAATATTCTTTTTATTAGTTTTCAGATGATAATATTGTAATATACGATGTGAAGCATTAGATTGACATTGACATATTTATAATATTAATTATGTATTTTTTGTTTGCTAGCATGCCCAAATATTTTATCGACCAACTCGTCTATGATAGTAAAATATTTATCGGGCTCCTCACTCGTCTGTCTATAAGATATAGCAGATTGGAAATCCTCTGCCAAACTTGTTTTCTTAACGAATGCCTTCCGCATCTTTCCTTATAACATTTGATATTTTGGTCAACTCCTGTGTATATATATATATATATATATATCTGATTTGTTTATCGATCAGTAATTCGATCATCACTTCTGGTCTTGAAGTAGGCATTTGTACCACTTTAAAATATTTATCGTATTCTTTAATAAATGCTTCAACATCATCTCCTCTATGATAATCGTTTGAAAATAGCTTCTTTATGAAGAAATCCATAGACGTATATATATATCTGTGTCGCTTCCAGCCTCCTAAATTTGTATAAGATGCGGCTTTTATGAATGTACAATTAGAAAAATAAATAAACAAAATTACCATTCAAACAAATTATTTTCCATTTATAACAATAATTAATGAGATTAAACAAAAAACTACATCAAAATATTTTGAAAGTAATTTCTTAGTTTATGTGAAAAATTGTCATTTATTTCATATATATTATTTGATGGTAAATTTTATACAATTGATCAAATTTGAAAGAGATTAAACAAAAATTATTTTACAGTTTAAATTCAGTTATTAATTTCAGGTTTATTTTGTTTAACTATTTATGAGATATTATTGTTAATATTTATAGAAAAAAGCAACCAACTTCTGGAAAACCCTAATCTAATAAATCAATAATAACATGGGAAAGAAAATTCTGTCTTTGTCTGATGTTCATTTGATTGTTTTGTTTCAATGAATAGAATGAAAAATTTATAAATAATCTTAATAAAATAAATCTCAAAATTGATTTTGTTTGCAATTAAGAGTTAAGAGTGAAAATAAATTGTTAATAAATAAAATTTAAATTATTGAAAATTTTTTCATTTCGTCAAAATATATAATTTTATTTTGATTCAAAAAATCTTCCCAAATTTTCCCATCAAGATTTTATTGATAAAATTGTTTATCTCAGTAATTATAAAATGTCAGAATATTTTAAGAACTTCTTATATGATTATTTGTAAACAGAGATTCTAGTTTCGTTTTATATTAAAAATGTCTGAGAAATTTATTGATTAAGTTTATTTATTGATTAATAATAATAATAATAATAATAATAATAATAATAATAATAATAATAATAATAATAATAATAATAATAATAATAATAATAATAATAATAATAATAATAATGATAATAATAATAATAATAATAATAATAATAATAATAATAATAATAATAATAATAATAATAATAATAATAATAATAATAATAATAATAATAATAATAATAATAATAATAATAATAATAATAATAATAATAATAATGATAATAATGGGGTTGTTTAACTAAATTTTTTTTAAATATCATAACATGTAGGAAAATTAAATATTTTGGAAGCAGTTAAAGATGGTATAATTAAAAATTGAATGACGGAGAATGTGAAATTTCAGAGAAAATCAATAAATTATGAAATTAAAATTTGAAAAACAAGCCATGTATAGATGACACAAGGGGAAGGATCGTGGAGATAATGACTTTATCAGAATACGTTTAGAAAGAGACGAAAATCAAGGGAATATGTTAAATTCAATGGAAGTAGAGTAAACGTAGGATTAAGAATTGGCAGATCAATTAGGATAAAATCATGATTAGGTTTTTGAAGCTAGATGTTTATTTATGCAGATTTCAAATATATATATATATATATATATATATATATATATATATATTTGAGTAACGATAAAATCCAAACATGGTCAAGCTATTGATGGTAACGTTATGTTTTATAAAAGTGATATATTTTCGTATGATATATAAAATGTTTTATATAAAAATATAAGTGGAACATTTCCAAATGTTTTGAATTTAATAATTTACCTTACAATGTCAGTATCAGGGGCTTCAATGGAAAGACGTTTTTCTAATATTAAAATAATGAAAATATCTTTATGATGCATAAACATTCAACATATGACGGATTTATATCTAATATCTATAGAAACCCATATTATGGATAAGTTATACTTGCGTCCATTAATTGAAAGTTTTGTAACCTTAAAAACCAGTATAAAATATTTTGTTTTATTATGTAATAAATGTATAATAAATATTACTTTAAAAGAATGTTTATATTTAAAAAAATTATTTTCATTGACTTTCCGTAAATGGTGAAATAGCAGGTATTTTTAGAATTTACACGAGAACGGCTGTACAAGGAAAACATTTTTTTCAAAATTCTTACTCGCTTTGTGCTTAATTTTCTCCTTTCTCATCGTTCATATCTCGACATATTTAATTTGTTATATATTTTATTGTTTTAACACAATATAGTTATAATTTTTTTTCTCATTTCTAACGCGATTTAAACAAATGAGTAAAATTATAAATTTGTAAAATTAGCATTAAACTATTAAATTTAAATTAAATTTCATTTTATTTTATTGAAAATAAATTCGAAACTTTTATTCGATAGCAGAAGGCATTACCAAGCATCGGAACAAGCACAAATAATCTTATTGAGAAAATTATGATTGAGAAAATTATGATTGCATTTAATCGGACAAAATTTTACATTGACTTCCTCGTACTCAGAATCTGTTTCTTAGCAACACAATGTGGCAATTTATTTAAACAATTGTTAATAATATAAACATATTAATTTTAGAAAATAAATAATATAAAATATAAATTCAGAGGCAAATATTATAATATTTAAAAATTATTTCCTAAAATTTATTCGTAGAATTAAAATTAATTTTTAACCAATAGAATTTATTAAAATAAATTTGTGCCGAATATTTGTGCTTAAAATTAAGAATTTTATTGATCTATTGTCACCTTAAAAAATCGCAATTTTAGATCAATTATGAAAATGAAAACTTTCCTACGAACAAAAGATAAATACAATTGAAAATAATTATATATTTTGCTTACTTTACTTAATAATTACAAATAATTTGTGGTTAACCATAAAACATTATTTATTTATTTAAATCTATTTAAAAAATAATAAAACGTAATTAAAGCATTAATTTATTTAATTTTAAATGTTACGAACTTTCTTAACCCAAAATTTTAAGTTTCAACACCTTCATTTTTAAATATTTTATTGTAAATAGTAGATATATCTATTATTATTATTATTATTATTATTATTATTATTATTATTATTATTATTATTATTATTATTATTATTATTATTATTATTATAATTATTATTATTATTATTATTGTTATTATTATTATTATTATTATTATTATTATTATTATTATTATTATTATTATTATTATTATTATTATTATTATTATTATTATTATTATTATTATTATTATTATTATTGTTATTATTATTATTATTATTATTATTATTATTATTATTATTATTATTATTATTATTATTATTATTATTATTATTATTATTATTATTATTATTATTATTATTATTATTATCATTATTATTATTATTATTATTATTATTATTATTATTATTATTATTATTAAACTAAGCTCTTGTTAATATATTTTTCAATGTTCATGTAATTATTTGTTGATAATGCATTATTTAATGAGTAATCCGTATTATATATGTTTTGTAATTAATTCATTCATTTTCAAAAACGTTATCACAATTGTAGAAATTTGTTACTTTACAGAAATTAATTGATTTTATAAATTATAAATTTTATTAATTAAAACAAAAATATTGTAAATAAAGATGAGAAATGCTGGTTACATTTACTTAAGTGCAATGTTAAATATTACAAATACTTTTTGATAATTTATCAGAATTTTGTAAGAATTTCTGTATTTAAAAAGTGAAATTGTAAAATATACGAAATTATTAAATTAAATATGATAAAATTATAAATTAAATAATGATTTTAATTTTACAATTTTTAATATTGCATAAATCGCAGTTCTGAAATTTAAAAATCTCACAAAATTTGTTTGGAATCTGTCTTAATATAAAAATTTAAACCTTTAGTAAATCTCTAAAGAAAATATTAATGTGAATTTGTTATGAAAACTTTACTTGATTCAAGTAAATCAGAGCAATTTTATGCAACCTTTTGTGGGTTTAGATTGTATATTTTCAGTTTTAAAAGCAATTATTGAAAGTGTTAAGGATGGAATGGTACAGAAGGGAAAAAAGAGATTTGTCTTTCTTATATTCTCAATCCTTTAGAACACACATTTTTGCAAAGACATTTTCGAAGATTCAACAGATAAATATCTATAAGCATCTAAATTTTTAATTTAACGATTAACAATTGTTTATGGGCCCGGAATTACTGTCGTCGGGCCTATATATGCAACCCTTAATGAATGCTTTTTTTAATGTCTATTATTTTTTATATTGACAAGGACTATCTTATAATCGAAAATTATTTCATTTGTATATATTATTCGTAGCAAAAGGCTTAAATTATCATTTAACTGTTTAATATTTTTCATATTATTTTGGTTTGAAAATTCTAACTCTAGGTCAATCATAATTATTTTCTGTACCTTAAATGGGATTTTACTATTTAAATTACACAAAATCACTATAAAAAATTTTAATTTTAAAGTTGAAACTGAATAATAATTAATGAAAAAATAATTTTTTCAATTTTTCCTCAAAAATTAGATAAATCAATAAAATTAATTAGATGTATTAAATTATAATTAACATTAATTAATATATTAAAAAAATTCATAATTTTGAATGGCTAATTAACGGAAAAGCTGACATGAATAATTAGGAATTTCTCAAATGTCACCAATAAATATTTATTGCAATTCGATGAAGGTAATTAAAAATTGAGAATCAATTAAATAAAGGAAATTAATTGATATTTTTCGTTTTAATAGAAAGGAGAATGCTACATTTTCCAACTCAAAAAGCAGTTAAATTGTATTCGTTACGCTTCAGTGATTTCGTTATTTGGTCTGAATTCAATTGAAATCGAAATTTGTATTTTCTTTATTGAATTATTATTTTAGTTTTTATTTTCATTATTATTTAAATTTTAAAATATCTATAATAAATTTTATTTCAGTCATTTCCCTTGAATAAATCATTTCAATGAATGGTATAAATGTGTAAATCCGCGTCCAGTGAAAATAATATTTGTCAGTAAAATTGTCATGAATTTCATAAACATTGTGGAAATAGAAATCATAAAATCCATTAATTTTACTTTTTAAAATCGGAAAATATTGTATATGTTCTGGCAGTTGGCCGTAAGAAAAACACAGGATTAAATGAAATTGAAAATTAATAATTATGATAATAATATTGGTAAGAAAATTATTAAATAAATAATTTTAAAAAAAATGTATATATAAATATCAAAAAATAATTTTTTTCAATTATTTAAGAATTTTTGACAGTTGAACAGGTTTAAGATAAAATGTTCGGAAAACCGTAAATACAGTTAATCAAACCCAATTAAATTCTAAAATTTCAAGAACTGTCCTTCAATTCACATTTGGTAGAATTCATGGGAAATTGCAAAGATTATTTCGTCGAAAGAATTGAAGCTAGAAGAGAGATTCTTAACCTTTTATATTTGACACCTAAACCCCGATCTCAGATAAGGCAACACACCCAATTATATCAAATCGTAATAATAAGATATTTATAAAAAAGAATAAGAAAATGTTTGGTAAAATATTAATTACTAGTAATATTCCATACTCTTAAATTGTATGGGTATAATTACATTGACTTGTGATATTGATAGTATGTGAAAACGTCTTTCTACTGATAGTTAATATATGAAGTCAAAATTTCCGATAGAATAAAAATAAATCTAATTTATTGATAACACAAGTTTTCTAACACACTAATAACACCCGAGATTTTTGCAACACATTACCAATAATTATGTGATACATTACCGACAATGACGCGACACCCTTATGGACAACCACTGACCTATGTACATGGCAACTATATTAGAATAATTCCAGGGACAAAAAAAACATCAAGAGTCATTATGAAAGATTTGCAAATGGTAATTCGTAATGAATAAATTACATGCTCATCTTTATTACCCCACAGTTTACTTCGAAGAAACGGCTGAGCCGAAATTTGAGTAAAATAAATAAAAATTTATAATCTCAAAAGAATTGGATCCAAATTTTCCTGATTAAAACTCCATTTTAGGAATATTTATATTTTAAAATAAAATTTATGTTTGCTTCTCATTTCCAAACGTGATGTTTAGGTTTATTACATTGCAAAATTTTATTTGATCTCAGAAATTGTTTTATCTAATTCATTTTTCTTCAATAATTTGAAATTAAAAGTTTTTAATAAAAAGCAAAATTAATGGGTGAATAGTACCAAAATACTAATGAAAAAGTAGATATGATTGAAATTTTTAATATTATTGAATCAAATAGACTAATTGGTAATATAAAACCTTGTTTTACTTAGTCAGAGGAAATTAATTAAAATGAAAAAACTATATATATATATATATATATATATATATTTATTTATTATAAAGATAGCTTGAAGACTGTAAATCGATAATATATCGATGTTTTTTGGTACTCACAAATTTTCGGCACTGCCTTTTTCAAGTGAATTTTCAAGCTTTCAAGCTCTCTTTTAATAAATTCAATGAAAAAAATAGTGGGGTATTATTAAATGTGCTCAAAAAACATTACTGTGCTAATGAATTACTTGATTTCGCCCATGGATTTATAATATGTAATAATTAATTATAATTTGATATCAAGAAATTTCTGTGCTCATGGATTTATTAATTGGGCACATAAATAATTTAATTAACTCAAAAAAAATTTAATAGGGTAGATAAATTAATTATCAAAGACAATTAAATTAAATTTAAAAACAAAAATCAATTTTAATATTAATTATTACTTTCAAACTTAATTTTGCTATTTGAGGAAAAGTTGTGTTTGCGCTTTATATTTTTGTATAATATATAATAATGAGCAAAATGAACAACAGCAGTGAATTCCAGGCATTGGACCAATACCGTTCTGATGAAGATATTTCAGACTCAGACACTGAACCTGTTGCCAAAAAACAAATTATTTAAAAATTGGGGTGCAATTGGGTTTTTTTTCAAAATAGAGGCTCTTTAGAAACAAACTTTGGTCATTTGATAAAGCATATGACACCAGAGATGAACGCAAAGAGTTGTACCGTTGTAATCTTGTCAGGAAAAGAGAACAGCAATGTAGTCAATTCATCAAACTTCAATACAATAGTGACAATCATGGTGTTGTCCACTTTGAAACTACCTTCAATCACAATTAAGACAATCTTAGAAAACCAAACCAAAAGAGAGATTAATCCAACAACAAATGAAACCATCAAAAAAACTTGAAGTCAAGAAGCCAAGCTCATTAGCCAGAATTGGTTTAAAGAGAAGCTTTTACATGCTGAAATTGAAATTCCAAATGATAGACAACTTTTTAACTTTCTTCAAACTTTAAAAGGGTCAAATTTAAAATTACTAACTTTTGGTGAGTTAGAAATATGGAACCATTCCAGAAGGTTTAGATTCTCCATTCATTCTTTATCAACTAAAAATAGATAATGATGATGAACAGCAAACATTTTCAGCCAACAAATTCAACATCCCAATAGAGAGAGTCATTCCGATTTTTTGTCACAACTAAGCGCTTGTTATCAATCTCATCAACAGCAAAGTTCATTCATGCAGACAGCACTTACAAACAAATTTGGAACAATTTTCCTGTCCTTATTTGCGGCACCAGTGACATAGATAAAGTGTTTCATCCATTTGAATTTTCAGTGTGCACCAATGAAAGACAAGAAGATTTTCAATTTATGTTTGAAAGCCTGCAACTTACAACCAATTTTCCTAAATGATGGATCCGTTGGATTGATTGCTGATGCCGCTGATGCCATAGCAAATGGATTCAAATCAGTTTTTTCAAGTGGAAATGACTGCATACGCCGCATGTGCTGGTTTCACATTAAGAAAGCCGTTGAAAATCATTTGTCGATTCTTTGCGACAAAACCCTACAAGATTCTATTCTGAAAGACATTGAAAAAGAGGTCGACCAACATTAGCAAGGAAGACATTGGAAGTTCAACCAGAACCAATTCAAGAAAACTGTGTCAGAAAAATAACCAACTATCCCCCAAAAAATGTGGTAGGCCTCCAAAGTCAAAGGTACAATCAACAGTCAAATAAGTATTTTTAACAGCCTTCCTGAAGTCAGTATTTCAATATTTTCATATTTATCGTATTTGTCTTTTTAAAAAAATTAATAAATGTTTAATTGCTAATATTGTGTTTTTCATTTGTTTATATACTTAATGCTAATAAGCACATGTGCTACAATTCTACACAATGTAAATAAAATTATGGTGACAGTCATTATATAGGGTTGATCACATG
Source organism: Schmidtea polychroa (assembly GCA_959609185.1). Taxonomy (NCBI): domain Eukaryota; kingdom Metazoa; phylum Platyhelminthes; order Tricladida; family Dugesiidae; genus Schmidtea; species Schmidtea polychroa. The sequence goes on from CAUHTR010000121.1 coordinate 153,735, forward strand.
ATCTTTTTCTAATAGGATTTGTTATATACCGAAAGGGATGTCGTACAATAATATGGTGACACATCATAATATATAAGGTCAAAATATATTGATAATCGCCATTCGGCAATGGGAACAATCGGACTTCAAGTGTCCAAAGCCTAAAAAATGAGGTGTTTTTTCACTTACTTAAAATTAATTTCCTGTTGACAAAAAATGTTTTTGAGCACTTTTTGTAAAATTTTGAACACATTTTAAAATTTTTTTTGAGCACTTGTTTAATTTTTTTGAGCACAAATTCAATAATTCTATGTGCACAGTTAATAAAAATGTGGGCACTGTTAGTTTATCCTCTCTATTAACACATTTATGTGCTAAGTTAATAACACCCAAAAATAATCAGTAGTGAAATTGGAAAAAAAAGTTCCTATAACATATATAACAGTATAAAATGACATAGAATACAAGCTATTATTAATAGTAAGAGATATGGTTTTTTTCCTAAAATTCCTAGTATTTTTAAGTAGTTAATGTAACCATGGTAATCGCCAAATTTTTTATGAAGGTCACGGAAAATATATGTATATGTCAAAAATATATGTCAATCCAAATATTATGATTTTAATTGATTTTTAATTGAATTTTTATGAAAAAATTCCAAGTTGAAGACACTATACACATGTAGGTCAATCCACTTTTAAAGTCAATTAATTAAACTTTATAGAATATATCTTTGTTCTTGCGGGCCCATGGTTTTAAAGTTAAATAATTAAACTATACGGTGGGTGTGGATTACCGTATATACTCGTGTATAAGCCGAGAAATTTTGGGCAATTTTTTAAGCTAATTTTTTCCATTCGGCTTATATACGGGTAACAAAAACCAATAATTTTTGCCAGCCAAAAAAACATTAATTTTAATTTAAAAAATCATATTTAATTTAACACTCTGGTAAGATTAAAAATATTTATTTAATCAATTTTATATTAATTATTATTTAATTATTATTTATCTAACATGTTGCTCAATTGTGAATTTCTCAAATTGTGCACATGTCAAAAACAAGATTTTGTGATTATTTAAATAATTCGTCAGATTTTAGCTATTTTTTTTCCTCGGCTTATATACGGGTACTTGATTTTGGACAAAAAATTGGCTATAAAAGCTCACTTCGGCTTATATACGGATCGGCTTATACACGAGTATATACGGTATATATTAATTAAACTATATAGGATATGTCTTTGTCCTTGCATGCTCATTGTTTTAAAGTTGATTTGAAAAATCAGTAAATTAATTTGACCTACATAAAAAAATTTTCATAAAAATTTTAAAAATCAATAAAAATCAAAAAATTTGGCGGTTGTCATGGGTTTGACAGCCCATATCCTTCTACTATTATTCTTTTTTATTATCAATTTACAGTATTTTGTAAAATTATAAATTAACAATATATCAATGTTATTTTCAGTAAAATAACAACAATATATTTTTGCACAGCCATTATTAATTGTATAGGCTATCATAGTCTGATAAAAGGTCTAAAATTCAGTTAAAAAAATAATATATTGCTTCTAAACTTTGTATCAATTGATAATGATAAAGATAATTATGTACAAATAGTATAATATTCATTAAATGTCACTTAGAAATCATTGTATAAATTATGCAATTACAATAAATAATCTAACCAAGCCACAGAAACAACTCGTAACACCAAGGCAAAAGATACTTTTCATGATCAACTTTAGAAACAATGAGAATGGGTTTGAGAATCTGAATAATTAATAAATTCAATCCAATTACATTAAATTTGATTTTTTTTTCACTCCCGTTTCTACGTATTCTCAACTTTTATTAAAATTACTCAAATTTTTATCAGAAGCTAATAATTGTGATTAATGTGATTCTTATAATGATGATAATAATTGCTTTTATAATACTTTTATAATAATAATAATAATAATAATAATAATAATAATAATAATAATAATAATAATAATAATAATAATAATAATAATAATAATAATAATAATAATAATAATAATAATTGAAAGGGTAGAATTCACGTTTAAGTTAAAACTGAATATTTCTAATAAACATTTAAATTTTATTTATCAGATTACATACATTTTTATATAAATATTTAAATTAATAAATTAAAGTAAGTTTAAAATATAAAAATAAATTAAAATATATTAAATATTAAAATAAATTAAACCAGCATTGAAATCAGCATCAAAATTAAAATAATAAAAAAGCCTCTAACAAATTGCTTGAATATTACAAAAAAAGCGCAGTTTTGTGAATAAAATAAATTTAGTAATTTTATTTGGTTAATTTATTAATTATGGAGATTGAACATGAATTCGACGTTGTTGCGGCTAACAATAATAGTATAAAGTGATGATTTCTTGGTAGCAGCATTTATTATTTAAAACAATAAAATGATAATTTAAGCCTTTTGCTGCAAATAATGTATTTAATGAAAAAAATTTTCGAATATAGGATTGACAAGGACTATCTTATAGTCGAAAATTTTTCATTAAATACATTAAATACATTAAATACATTATTTGCAGCAAAAGGCTTAAATTATCATTTTAATAATAATAATAATAAACCTAACGAAAGACGAACNATTGCTTGAATATTACAAAAAAAGCGCAGTTTTGTGAATAAAATAAATTTAGTAATTTTATTTGGTTAATTTATTAATTATGGAGATTGAACATGAATTCGACGTTGTTGCGGCTAACAATAATAGTATAAAGTGATGATTTCTTGGTAGCAGCATTTATTATTTAAAACAATAAAATGATAATTTAAGCCTTTTGCTGCAAATAATGTATTTAATGAAAAAAATTTCGAATATAGGATTGACAAGGACTATCTTATAGTCGAAAATTTTTCATTAAATACATTAAATACATTAAATACATTATTTGCAGCAAAAGGCTTAAATTATCATTTTAATAATAATAATAATAAACCTAACGAAAGACGAACAGGCAATATTAAAATCCCTTAAAAAGAAACCGTACGTTTACTTACCAAGTGACAAGGGGGGAGAATTTTACATTATAGAGAAGAATCGTTACTGTGAAGCTGGCTACGAACACCTCGGCAACATCGAAACATACAAGAAAGTCAGCCGCATGTCACCAAACACCATCGAAATGAAGATCAACAAAGTATGGAAAGCCATAGCTTTGGAAATGAGGCTCAACAACAGAATAACCAACAGCTTCGTCACAAAAAATTCTGATCTTCCTAACTTCTACCACCTAATTAAAACTCACAAAGAGGGTCCTGGTATCAAAATTAGACCTATAGTGCCCAACAAAAATAGACCAACAACTAAAACAAGTTGGCTCCTTGCAAAGATCTTGAAACCTTTATTGGACACGATACCACACCATCTTCAAAGCAGCGACTGCCTCATGACAAGACTAAGTAATAACATAACTTGTCATAGAGAATTCCAATACCCATTCAGTCTTGATGTCGTATCACTATACACATCTATCGAACCAAAAGAGGCTATTCAATGTTTAGAAAAGAAATTAAGAGAAAGCAACTTGTTAATAAAGGAAATGAATATCGAGAATATCACCAAACTACTTACTGTTATCCTCGAGAACACCTATTTTACCTTTGAACAAAATATCTATAAACAAGTTAAAGGTCTGCCTATGGGTTCTAGCATATCAGGACTGCTAGCAATCATCTTTATGGATAACCTCGAACGACAGACACTGAGGACCATACAACCCATCGGTTTCTATGCAAGATATGTAGATGATATCTTCATCACGACGAAAAACAGAAAAGAAGCGGAGGAAATATTTCATACATTCAATGCGGCTCATCAAGATATTAAGTTCGAAATCGAATATCCGGAAGAAGATGGATCCCTCAATTTATTGGATTTGAGAATCAAAATAGAAGGAAATACTCCAACATACGGGTTCTACAGAAACCCAGCTCGCAAAGAAATATTTATGCACCAAAGATCAGCGCTTCCATACTTACAGAAAGTACATGTCATAAGAAACGAGAAACGAAGAATAGCCAATCGATGCACGGAGAAAAACGAAAACTTTAAAGAACAATCAAATTTCAATAAAATCCTACAGCGAAACGGATACCAAGGTGAGGACATTGAAAAAAATGAATTCTACATTGGAAGTACCCTCAGGACCTTACATCAAAGAGTTAAAGAACATCTAGATCCTGGTGGAACATCCTCGTTGGACAAACATTTCCGGCAGTGTCAGCCAACAGAGGAAAGAAAAAATATTTATATAGAAATCATAGCTAATGGAAACATCCAAAAGAAAAATTGTCATTGACCTTGGGAATAACTGACAATATATAAAGAAATTTAAAAAAATAGAATAAATTAAAAAGTAATAATTAGAATAATATAGAAAAAAATTTTAAAAAAATAGGGTTTGAAAATCAAAATTGACACATTTATTGAAATATTTAAATAGCATATATAAGTGGTTATTGGAGGCTTTATTTAGAATATTTTCAAATATTTTATTAGGCTTCTAGAAGCTAATTATAGAAGCTGTAAAAAATTTAAAAATTTTTAGTTTGTGTCATTTTGAAATTTTAAATGTAAAAATTTTAAAAGATTTTAGTAAAACAATTCATTATATTTACAACCAATGAGAATTAAGAGAAAGGAAATAAAAGAAAGATTGAAAGGTATTTTGGGGAAGAACATTGCTAAATTCCAGGAGATTGACAAGGACTATCTTATAGTCGAAAATTCTTTCATTATCATTTTATTGTTTTATTATTATTATTATTATTATTATTATTATTATTATTATTAGTAGTAGTAGTAGTAGTAGAATTATTGTTGTTGTTATTGTTAAACAAATTGAACCTGATTATTTAATAATCGAAAATCTTATCTTTCATTCATTGTTTAATATTTAATTAATGCTGCTACCAATATTATTATTATTATTATTATTATTATTATTATTATTATTATTATTATTATTATTATTATTATTATTATTATTATTATTATTATTATTATTATCATTATTATTATTATTATTATTATTATTATTATTATTATTATTATTATTATTATTATTATTATTATTATTATTATTATTATTATTATTATTATTATTATTATTATTTATTATTAATAATATTACTATTAATATTAGAGAAATATATCAAATTCACAGAAATGAATGTCTAAGAAATATGCCAATAACTCATATAAAATATAAATTGTGTAGTTTCTACATTAATTTCCTGCCTCTTTGTTATAATAGAATAAAGAATAGATGTATCAGTAATATAATCAATATATTTTATGTTGTTTTATATATTACTTTATTTGAGAGTTTGTTTTAACTATTTGAAAGTGTCGCGCCAAAATTATTGCTGCATTATCGAGATAAAAAATTTCATTTTACCCGCTTTATCACTTAATTTGATACTTTTATACTAATCAATAAAATATTTAATTTGATTATTTCTCTCAACACCATTGGTCGAAAATAACAGTTTTTGTGTTTTTTTTTGTTTTCGATAATATTTAAAATGAAATTTAACCAAAAGATAAAAGAGTTGTCACTTGTTTGTGATTATATTGAATTTGCTGGTTTCTAGCTAAGAGTGATATTGAAGAGTTACATCATGGGTTTAATAAGTACCCGGACTATGACGTAAAAAATAATATTATTTTAACAATATTTTAGTGAAATCATAATATATTATTTATTGTTACAAAAATACAGTTTTAATATTCACTTACATGTAAAACCACAATTTCAATTTATTTGTAAAACAATGCTATATCTTGTCGAGGGATTAATTCTTGTATGTGATTAAATTCTTTGTTTTTCGTGGTAATAACAGCAACAAACAAAAAAACATTTGCAAAAGAAAATCTATCAACATGATTTGGGAATTTTCTGGAAAGTTCAACTTTCTTCAAAATTGCCCCTTTGGAACTGGAGAAAATATGTGGATTGAAAAATAAAGCCTTGTTAATTTCTCTTATGTGAAAATATTCCATTCCTGTTGGTTTTCTTTATCACCTAGTTCGGGTACTAATATAATGCCTCACGTATAAGATATCAAATATGCATTAAGGTACAGTGTTTGAAAAAAAAACATTATTTTTAGTTTTCTTTAGTTTTGAGGTTACAATTTAATTCATTAACCCTTTGATTAAGTATCCCGCGATTTGGAAGTGCTCTCACGTTTTCTCATATTTTCTCACGTTGCTATTCCGCGATTTCCCCGTTCAAGTTGTCTTTCTGTGCTGATAATTTTATGCATCCCGATTTCGACGTACTAACATTATTTATGTTTTTACATTTTTTTAATCAAATTTGAAAAAAGACGCGGTCAGAGGATTAATATTCTATAGATTATAAAACTAAATACAGAATTTTTCGGAGTGTAAGACACATTCTAAATTTCTATATAAATTATACAGAAAAGATTTTGTCATTATCTTGGATGCTAGACGTATGAAATGTTTAAGATAATTTTCGATTCAAAATATATGATTATTGTCTAAAACATATATTTTTCACTTATTAAGAACCATCATTCTTCATAGTAACATCCAGGTAACAATAATTCGTCTCTTCACTGTCCACCTCTCATTACTTGAAAAGTTACCATTTACACAATAATTTTCATTCTTCAAAAATCAAACGACCTTCACTATTACCCATGGTATTACTTCAATTACTTTCAGCGATTTCTCGTCCACACTGTCGAAAATTTCCTGTTGTCGACCTTTTTTGTTGTCATCAAAAACTGATATCCGGTCACCACTAAATGCATTTACTCAGCTCCTCACAGTTGATAAATGAATTTCATTGCTTGTTTTTTTTGCAAAACAAAGAATTTTATCACACTTCGATATTTTATCACTGAAACAATAACTTTGACAACTGTTCAAAACTCTGGCATATAATAAAGAAAAATGACAGATTAAAATAAATTTCATTTTCTTCACGCATACTTATAAAGTTATTATTTTTATTTATATTATATATATATATAATATATATATATATATATATATATATTATATATATATATATATATATATAATATATATAATATATATATATATATATATATATAATATATATATATATATATATATATATATATATATATATAATATATATATATATATATATATATAGTTATATTTGTATTAAGATGACAAATTGACAATGACAAAAATGAGGATTACCGATAGCATTACGAACCGCTGAAAAGGAAAGTGACGTAAGTCCATTTTTCTTCATTTTGAAATATTTTTATAAATTAATGTTAACCTGTAATAATATTTTGTTCAATCCATGAGGATATTATAATTAATTATAAAAAAGGACTTCCCTTTTATTTGAATCTGACTTTAACCAATATTTTTCAAAATGAAACTTACGCCAATTTCATATATATATATATATATATATATATATATAAAATTAAAATATAAAATAAGAAATATTTTCAAAAATTATCAGTTTACCGAGTCCATCAGTTAATTGGTACAATATTAAAATTAATTAAAATTCCTTTTATGTTTTCTCTATTTTTTCAATTTATTTACTTTGAGCTAACATTACAAGATAAAGATAAAATATTTGAATTGGTATTATGAAGAAATATCTTTCAATTAAAATAACCCAATTTGTATTTGTTTTAATCCTGAACGTTTTTTATCCTTTTGAGTTTGATAGCTACAAATATATCTACAGAACAAGGTAAATTTTTAATTAAAACATAAAAATAAAATGTATAATAAAACCTTTTCAGAAAATGCTATAAATAACATTTGCATTTTTTGGGAGTTTAATAAAATCTGACATTTTTTGAATTTATAATTTTACTGAAAAATCATAACAGATAATTATGTTTTAATTTGTTGATCTTCCTTTCATTAAAATTTAAAATTTTTGTTTTATAACTGATCATGAAAAATAAAATCTGAAAAAAATAAATAATGGGTTTAGGAAATAAAGTATATTAAATAAATTGAAAAAGGCACGCTCCACCTTCACAAAAACTATGAAATAGATAATTAAGATATGGTCGGAAATTGTATAAAATTAAAATTTCTTTTCTACATTGAAACGAGGTTCAATGGAAGTTTCACGTAAGGTCTAAAAGGCCACAACGTATAAATTGAGTATTTAGGAATAACAAACGTATTTTTCACACCAGCTATGGAGACTTTATTATTTATTACAGACAACATGTATTCAGCTGGCATAAAAAGAACTAGGAAGACAATGAATTTATTAAACTAAGGCAAGAAAATATTTTACTTATTACTTCGACACATCCACAAGTTTTTCTTGACCAAATTTCCTGTTTTAGAAGTCAGAGTTTCTTTTTCAATAAAAACCATATTAGAGTATTTGTCATTGTTTATTTGTTTTTTATTCATCTTAATTGTAAATATCTCAACAATGGGCCAACATATATCCACAGAAGAATATTATCCACAGAGTACAATGATTTCCCCAATTTTTTCAAGTATTTTCAGAAAGACCTTTGGTTCTTGAAGTAGAGATTTTTCACATCAAATTATTTTTTTTAACACACATAATTGCACAATCATAACTAATAAAAGATATTTTATATTTAGATTCATAATTATCTGAAGATGTCAAAATATATCACAAAACTATATTTATAATTTTTTATTTATTTAAATCTTTTCAATATTTATTCATTAATAATTAATATGAAATCATTTACCTAACCTAATTAAGTCATTATTGCTTCGATATTTGATGACTGATGTAGAAATGTTTGTGTATGCAATGAAATGATGTAATTATCTGCGCATTTGATTGCTTTGTATTTATAGTTATTATGCAAATAATACTCCCTTTTCTAGATTATATTGGCAATATTATAAATAGTTTGGATTTTCATAAATAAATATTGAAATAAAATGTCATATTATATCATTATTATTAACAATTACTTTTTTTGCAATAGTTGTTCAAACAGCAAAATATATTTATTATATAATAACTTTATTATATATTTTATATTCTAGCTTTTAATTAAAGTAATATTAATTTTATTACAAAAATAATTTTATTAGATATATCAAAAACATTGATATATTTACTGATTCATACCCAAGCTTTTTTAATAAATACAATGGAAAAAGAATCAAAGTGAAATTTAATAAAAAATTCTTATAAGACAATCATAATAATATTAATAATAATAATAATAATAATAATAATAATAATAATAATAATAATAATATTATAATAATAATAATAATAACCAAAATTTAATAATAAATAAACAACTATTTAATTTTAGAAAAATAATAATAATGTTAACAAATCAAATAATAAATAAATATTTACCTCAGAATGAAGTTGAAAATAAATATTTTTTCAATTGGCTATTCAAGTGTAAATTCAATTAGAATTGCTAATTAAAAGAATAAACAAAATTTTAAAATATTTATTTTCTCTAGAAATTGTAACTTTTATTAATAGATTAAATTTGTAAGGAAATCAATAAAAATAATAAATTTGATGTGAAATTCAATTATTGAATTCTGGAAATGTAAATGTACAAAGAGAAATTTGGCGGAACTTACTAATTTAAATAAATAAATGAAAATTATAAAGATTTATTTATTTCTCCTTCATTCCGATATAAATAATTCAATTGCATATGTCAACCACTCAAACAAAGTCAAAGAGAAAGCACTGATTGTATCGGCTAACTCAAGCATCGAAGGCCTCAACCCGTGCTGAAATATTTCACAACTGAGGGACAGCGAAAATATAAGCCATTTCACAAAAACAAAATGTAGTGAGTCCTTGAAAAACATATGTTTCAAATAAATAATAACCATGATTCATGCATGTAATTATTATGCATACATTTTAAACATGATCAATGAGAGTGAAAAAAACTTTGGTACACTACGCCTGAAGTGCGAGGAAACAAGGACTAAAATTGACTGTCCATAACTATGGAGTTACCACTGATGCAGTATATATATATATATATATATATATATATATATATATATATATATATATATATATATATATATATATATATATATATATATATATATATATATATATATATATATTATATATATATATATATATATATATCAGATATGTCATTTATTATTTCCTCAGTGAGACTTAGAAAGGATTTCAGAAATTACTGGAAAAATTATCATTTTAAAACATGATTTAAACAATTTATTTTTAGCTTTGAAGTTAATAGCAGTCACATGTCTGGTAATGTTTATTACAAGAAATTGAAAAGTATACATAAATAATTAAATAGATATATATTGCAGGTGTTTGTTTTTATATGTTAAGGATTTTAATATTTCGAGTTATTCATCCTTACCTAATAATAGTATTATAAAAGAATGGAACGCCTTTACGTAATCTGATTTATAGGTAAGAATTGTAGATATTGATGTTATTATATTAAGGTTTCAAATAATACATGTAAATTAATTAAAACAAATTAAAGCAAAAGTTGAATAATTATAATTAATTTTAAATTTTAAGAAGTTCACTGTTTAATTTTCAATAGAAAATATAATTAGAGTATTTTTGCAATTATTAAATAGGAAAGATTTTGCCGATATTATTTACATGATTGTAATTCTTTTTTAATACCCCAGGTTCACTATCACTTTGATCATTATTATTATTATTAATATGAATTTCAATTTATAATGTCCATAAAATACAAATTGTCCAATAATTTATTTCGAAACAACTCTAAATATTTTTCCAATATTATTTAAATACAAAATATATTTGATGAGTTTTCTCAATGTCAAATATTGATATTTTCAGAAGGACATATTTCATTCTTCATACATTTCATTTGCATTAACATACTGAATTTTGAATTTTGAATTTATAAAAAATTAGATTAAAATGTTAATTTGAAAATAATTTTTTAAAAGTATATACTGATAATAATAATAATAATAATTATAATAATATTAATAATAATAATAATAATAATAATAATAATAATAATAATAATAATAATAATCATTATTATTATTATTATTATTATTATTATTATTATTATGACTCACTTTTTTAAAAATTAATATATTTTAGTCCTGTAATATTTTTTAGTTGAAAATATTTTCACTTACTTAGAAAAATCAATATATCTTCAACAGTACTTTATTAATAATTACACATTTCATGTTTTAAAAAAAATTAACAATTATTAGATATCACTTTATAATCCTATAATATCACACAAAAAATAATTAATCAACTATTTATATATTTAACATAATATTATAAATTCTTACCTATATATGAAATATAGATAGAGAATTAAGAATACATAGGAAAGCATTTGTTAATATTATTAATATATTTATTTTCATTAGAATAATTTTTATTTTCATTTTTATAGTTAAATATTCCTTACAATTTTAATTTGGAAAAAGAAAATTTTAGTATAAGAACTGTAAATATTTTCTTAATGATTAATTTTATTTCTCAATTTTGAATAATATACACAATCATATTTTTTAAATTATATAAAAGCATATATTCGAGTAAAATAACCCAAATCAACTACTTTTAAAATGTTTAATAATTTTTTATTACTTTTCAATAATGTGGTTAAATTTGTTTTAAAAAGTTTTTCTTTGTGAAGTTACAATTTTATTATATAGGTAACTTTAATAAATTATTTGTTAAAGGCTAAATCAAATTTTTAAAAAAAATGCAGAATAAAAACAATTAAAAATTTAGAAATCAGATCTTAATTTATTAAATTTCAGTTTAATATATTAATTTCTTTTTTACTCTTAATTCTAGTATAATTATAATTGTCTAAGTGTTGTAAAGTTATAAATTCACGAGACAGAATTTGATAATATAAAAGCTATAAAATTAAGTTATAAAAGAAAATTATTCATGTTAGGCTAATGGAATAAAATGTTGAAATATTTATACAGTGCTGTCTATTTCAATAAAAATATAAAAATATTTTAGAAAATTTTTAAATTTTAAATTTTGCAAAAGAGTATTTTATCAAAATATCTAAATGAATAAACAACAGAATTTAATGCGAAAATGTATTTTACTTTTCTGGTTTGTAGAAGAAAGCATTTCATTTATTTTATTCAAATAATATTTTGCTATTTATTTCATTTTCAAAAGAGACAATTTTGGCAACCTACATTGGACATTTCAAGTGTCATTAATATACATATTTGTGTAGAACATGTTATATAAGCTCTAGATTAATGCTGGTGGCAACCCTAAATAAAGAGTTATGTGCAATATTAAGAGTAAACATGTTTTATTTAATATTAAATTAAAATATTTGTTTAAATTTCCATTATTCCAGTTAGTGAAGGTGTTCTTCATTTCTTTGTTTTGGTTTTAATGGTTTCAGCAAATTTTAATTTACATCTTTGCATTGTTTTTATTGTTTTTATGTTTTTTATTTTATTTTTTATTTAAGGAATATATGAATAAATAAACAAACTATCGCATACATAACAATAATATTAATTGTGTAAACCGTAATCTATTGAAATTGAGAGATTTGTATATTTTTAATTGATTTTAGTGCAGAAAAGTATTTAAAAATAAAAAGTGCTGTCAAATATCTCTAGCATTAAAAAGTTACAAATATTTTTAGATTTAAAGAAATAAATAAAATATTTATACATTCCACTTTTTCTTCGTATATTTTATAATAATTTCTTTTTATTAGTATTGTTATTATTATTTAATAAATAATGAAATAAAAATGGCAAATTCTTCTTCTCAAATAAACGTGTTACGGGTTATTTAAACAGTCTCCCTATCATTGTCAGGCCGGATAGAAAAAAAAACTATAGATAATATCGACTTAGTAAACAAATTACAAAATTATTATTAAAATCATTTTAATTTAATTTAGTATTTATACAATCTTTAAAGTATTTTTAAATTATAAATAATATACTCCTAAATAAATTTAATTTTAAGTTCATTACAACTAATTTAAATTCAGACATGTCTGTCATTATTATTATCAGTCACTTAAGAAGTTGTGCATACAATTCGTGATTATCCAAACAAACATTGATATCTTTACTGATTCATAGTCAAAATATTTTAATAAATATAAATATAATATCAATTGTAAATCAAAACAAATTATTATTATTATTATTATTATTATTATTATTATTATTATTATTATTATTATTATTATTATTATTATTATTATAATTATTATCATTATTATTATTATTATTAATACTTCTTATTAAAAATTGTTTTTGTATTCTTTATTGTGAATATGTTCTTGTTTGTAACAGTATTGTTCAACAATATAATAAAAAACATACTTCGTATTTCTCACCATTTCCTGTTGTATTAATAATATATTAAATAAATTATTTATAGAAATAGTTGAATATACCAACCAATTTTAACTAAAGAAAAAACAGTTTAAATTACATTTTTTTTGAATAATATACCACATGATATTATCTGTATTAATGGTCTGTTGCCTATTATTACCATCAAAATGAAAAATTTGAAAAATTACTAAGTATAATATAAGAATATTTTAAAACTTTATTAAAAACATGTTTCTATTTTTAAATGCTCTCTAAAGTAAAAATGAAATGTCCAAATATTTTCACAAACATGGGATTTTTTCTCTCGTTCATCTAGAATAATAAAATAATAGTAATAACATTTGATTAAAACAAACTACCACTTTTAATTTTTAGTCGTGTGTGAATTAAAATTTGTATATTGAAAAAAAATCGTGTTATTTAAAATGTTTTTAATGTATTTTTTTTACTTCTTTACATTTGCGTACATGGTTTATCAGCAATTTTATTATTATATCTCAACAATTGTAATGAATTTTTTTATTATTATTTTTATAATGCTTTAATTATATTTATTTTAAAATATTTATATTTATATAACTTTGTTTTAATTATGTATTACTTTTGATAACATTATTCCCCATTGATTGTTACCTATAAAATTGTTTTTTCGAAAGTCGTATTATTTTAAAACTAATTAATCGTTTCCAAAATAAACGTACGTTAAGAGGTCTACGTTAAGTAAATATGAGGTATCTGTAATTAAAGTCTATATTATATTAAAAATATATGTAAATATAAGCCATTGTTATTGCAACAATTGTTGAAATTTGTCTATTTGGATATTTATAACATTTGTTTTAATTATCCTGGTTTGATGAATTGATAGGCAAATTAAATAAAATATGTGAATAATTCACATGCTAATGAAAACATTCTGAACTTCATAAAAATGGAATCGGGATTCTTTTAAAAATAAAATCTCACATAAATAAATATTTAAAATAATAAAAAAGACATTTGAAAATATTTTTTAGTAAATATTGTCCACGAAATTCAATCAAAACAAACAATTGAAAAAAATTTGTTTAAAACGTTAACAAATGTAAATTTTATTGAAGCAGTCGGTGCATAAAATTCATTGAACATTTTACGGTTGTCGTTTATGTCACAACTATATTCAATATTGCCAAAATTAGGAATTTTACCTAATTCATTTAGATGTAAATCTTTTCTTTTTATCTTGGTAATTAAAGGCTTTCCGCTAAATTCACGATATTGTTTTATCTTATATCTAAGGTATATACATAAATTGCTAGATTGTTAATAGAAAATATTAAAATGTGTTTTCGAAAATTAATTTCGATATAAGAAATTAATTTTGCCAAAAAGTAAAAAGAATATTTGTACAAAAAGCCTTGAAGAGGTTGATAACATAACCAAGTGTTGTGATGGGATAATGAAGAAATACGCGAATGTATCTGAGTAAATTGAGTACAAGTCCCAAATCGGCAATAATAATAAAATATAAATTAAATAAAATTTATATTTTTCATAAAAGATTTTCAATAGATAAGATCAGATCTGGATGACAATTGTGGACATCTGGTTGAAGAAAATTGTCCACCTTATCCGTAAGTTAAAGTTTTTTATTTATTTAAAAAAACCATTGCAAATATTTATGTTAAATAAAAATATTGAAATATAACCAAAAAAATAAATCTCAAATATATATTCAAAATTTTCACAAAAACATTTGAAAACTTTGAATAAAAAAGATTTGCATTTTTTCTATACGTAAATCTTATCATTAATCAATGGTATTAAATTTCCGTTTGCCCCAATTATTTTTTTAATCTTTCCAATCCACAGATGAAGTAAAAATAAACTAATCTATTTAATTTTCATTGAAATTATTTTTCTTTAAAAATAAATAGTGAAAGTATATTTAGAGTTATGAATTTTTAAATGTTGGAAAATATAATTATAATTTTATTATTTTATTATTAATATTTATTATTATTATTATTGTTATTATTATTATTATTATTATTATTATTATTATTATTATTATTATTATTATTATTATTATTATTATTATTATTATTATTATTATTATTATTATTATTATTATTATTATTATTATTATTATTATTATTATTATTATTATTATTATTATTATTATTATTATTATTATTATTATTATTATTATTATTATTATTATTATTATTATTATTATTATTATTATTATTATTATTATTATTATTATTATTATTATTATTATTATTATTATTATTATTATTATTATTATTATTATTAATATCATTATTATTATAAACAACAACGCAATATTTTAGTAAAAAAGGACGTGAAATTTCGTTAGCCTATGTTAAATGGTCTAACCTGGTTTTCACTTACTTTATATATTGAAATGAGATGAAATGCTACATTTTATGTTATTGACACTTTTCCAAAAACAATGCTATAATTATATTTTTTTATTTCGTTTCAAAAAATTTAAGTAAAAAATAAATAAATAAAAAATAATGTCTATTTTAAGATTTACAGGATACTATTTTTAAGACTAAAAAGGATAAAATAGTTTATTTGTTGTTTGATACTAAATGAAATAAACAAAATTCTACATTTTATTAAAATGTACTAAAAAAGAGTTTTAGGTCATATTGGTCAATTGATTTAAATAATTTTTCTATTTTTATTATTTTAATTAATAAAAATTAGTAAAGATATCGATGTTTTTTTGATATCTTCACTAATTCATATTCAAGTTTTTTAATAAATACAATGGGTTTGGTAACACTTAATCCTGCGACAGATAATCCCATTGACACTTAATCCCCCGACACTTAAACCCTCCCGCAGAGAAGAAAGAAAAATGAAAAAATAACAAAATTGTAAAAAATAAACAACTATAAATTTAAAAAGTGAAATGTACGACAGATAAACCATGGCACTCAGATAGACAAGATTTTTGCTCGAAGAGTTCTCCAAAGATCAAAATTAATTTATTTGAGAAGGATTACTAATACTTTATCCCGTGATCATACTATTGTATAAGCTTATTATTTATTTAAGTGGGATTAAGTGTCACTGGGATTATTTGTCGCGGGATTAAATGTTGCGGGATATAGTGTCCGTATACCATTCAATGTCAATTGAAAATAAATCAACGGTGAAAATTGGAAAAAGTTCTTATAATAATAAAAATTAATATATAAAACGAATTTTTTTAATTAGTTAGCCTTAATGTTTTATGAAATATAAATGTAGTAGAAACTCGGGATTTAATTCATTAAAACAAATATAAAGAAAATAAAAATTATAAATGAATAAAATCAATATTCTCGTTGTTTTAATGTATGAAATAATTAGGAAACTTTCCTTATTCATTAATTGTTTAAATTTTTATTTCGTTTTTCAGGTAAATTGACAGAAAATTCATTTGAGTGCTTTTGAAAAGGATATTATTTAATTCACAGACTCCGAAAATCCAATTATATAATAAATAGAATAAATAGAGATTTAAAGAAAAACATAAAAATTTTAAATCTTTTAAAAATTTTTAATTTCATTTTTTATGATTGTTAATTCTATTTTGTCATAAAATTTCGTTTTATATCAAGTAATTTTAAAAAAAATTATAAATTATAAACTTAATAAAAGAAAATAAAGAAATTCTAAATTCTTTTTATGATTTATGATTTGTTTTAATCCTTTTTCTATGTTTCTTCGAAATTACTATTTCTTTAGAGATAATTTGTTTCTGCAGACAATAATTTAATATTGAAAATATTTGTAAAAATATTGACTTCAGGTCAAAAATAATTATGGAGTAAAATATTTTTTTACGGATGTCTAAAATAAAAACAATCACAAATAATTATATATTATCAAAAATAAAAAAAAGAAACTGAATATGCATAATTGTTTAAAGATTTTCTGGAATAATGCATTGTTTTAAATCTTCCAAAATGAAATCAATAAAACAAATATTTTATAAAACTGAATTTTAAATTGATTTTTTTGATTATTTTTGTATAAGGGATTAAAATTAAATAAAATTTAAAATTCATCAAATAAAATTCAATTTAATAATACTTTTTAATCAAGGAATCTTCTAGCTTTATAGAAATTCGAAAACTATAATATTATTGACAAGAAGACTTTATGAGAAGGAAATTACAAATAATAAAATAATAATAATAATAATAATAATACTAATAATAATAATAATAATAATAATAATAATTTCGGTCAAAGTAAAATAAAATTAATTAATAATTAAATAGAAATATATCTTTCTCAAACATTATAATGAAGCACCTTATAAATGGAACTCCGTAAATCTGACAAATAGAATATTTTATTTCAATGATTTCAAGTAGATAAAAAAACAATTAAGTTCTTATGTTAAAATTATAAAAAAGGTAATTTAGGAAATTGGAAATGAATTTTGGTACTTATATGATAATCAATTTAGGTTTTATTTAAATGCTCATGTTAGATATATTATGCAATTGAAAGGAGTAATTGCAAATAAAAAATGAAAGTATTTTCTTTTGTTAAAATATGATTGGAAAAATCAAATAATATAATCTAGTACAAAGTTTCTTAAACTGATAAAGAATATTGGTACAAAAATTATTTACAGAGCGCTCGTTACGGAAAGCTTACAGAAAGTCAGCAAAATTATAATTTATAATCTATTAAGGTAAGTCAAGAGAAAACGAAAGGATTCCGGACCATTGTAAATATTAATCGTTGAAATAAAATTAAAGTCATTATGACGTTACATAATTAGTACCAAAGATAATATCCAATATTTCAAAATATTTGTACTAAATAATGATCCAAAATATTAATATTAAACAAGTAAAGGATGTGATAAGCATTTAGCTGCAAAATATGTATTAAATTAAAGAAATTCCGATTTAAATATAATCTTTTTCAATTTGAAAAGGATTATCTTATAATCAAACATTTCTACATTTAATATATAAATTTTGCTGCTTATTTATTTGTTTAACATTTAATTTAAACTACTATCAAAAAAATCATCATTTTATACTTTCAAACATAATATTACCATTGATATTAGTACTTGTAATATAAATAATAATTATATTATTAATTGTAATATTAATAATGATATTCTTATCATTACTATTAATAATAATAATAATAATAATAATAATAATAATAATAATAATAATAATAATAATAAAAATAATAATTTATTTTCGTATAATTTCTTTAATTTAAATAATTCAATAAAAATGATGCACTATCTTTGGAGAAAAACAATTTTATTTTTTATTTCTTATTGCATCGAGGGAGGTTTATTTGTAAAATACAAAATAAAATAAACGCCAACGATTGCATGTTGAACAAATTAAACCGGATAGGCATTTCGCGTGTATTTCCTTTTGATATGGAGAATAAAAAAAATAGAATTCTCAAACTTCTAAAAAATATTTAACAAACGATTTTAATTTTATTGAAAAATTTATAAAGTATTTACAACTTGAATTTAATATTATTATATTTTGTTTATAAATAAATAATTAGTACTTGTTATATTGATTTTTTAAAGAAAATATAGCATAGGTACACATGTTAACTGATAATTAAATATTTATAATAATAAATAAGTGAGTCGCAAGTAGTGAGTGAATTGTGAGTTTTACTGGCAAAATAACAACTAAAATATATTTCCACAGAATGTTACAATAACCAACAATGAAAATATTTCTGTAATTTTATTTTTCCATAAACAATAATTTACAAAGGTCTGTTAGAGTAAAGCTTTCAATCTAAATTCTCATTGATATTTAATATATTATTGACAATAAAAATGTTCAAAAGGTTTTGTACATTTTTAATATAAATTCAAATCAATTAAATAATTAAAATTTTAAAATTTGGGACAGCTTAGTCCCATCTTTTATTTTAATAATATGAAACTTCCTCCTCCCCATAAAAAATCCATCATAAAAATAATACTGTTGGAAGCATAAAAAATTAATATTAATTAAAATTAATTTAATTTTTAAAAATTATATTTATACATTAGTTGTACTAATAAATAGTTTCGACAGGTAAACAATTATTCGCGTGTCCTTTAACAAAAAAATAATTTTATTGACCATTTAACACTAATTATTAAGACGTTATCAATCCCTTTTAATTATAGATTAGACTATCTAATTCACGTTTAATAATGCTTGTTTGAAATTTTCTTCTGTTTCTTATAAAAGGAGATCTTCATCACTCGATTCCACCTTTTTAATTTCCTGGAATCAAATTATGTTAATTTTATTTGGCTATATTATTTAAAGACTAGACGACGTTGATGTCAAGATTAAAGTATTTTATTTTTATCTTTTGGTTTCGCATTTGATCTTTTAAAATAATGTTTATATCAAATTCACTTGAAAAAGATCAGTGTCGAAAATTCATTAGTGTCAAAAACATCGATATATTTACTGATTTATTGTTGTCAAGCTCTCTTTTTAATAAATTCAATGGAAAGAAAATAGTGGTGAAATTGGAAAAAGAGTTCTTATAAGTTTATATTAATTTTTATATTTAGATCAAAACAATATCCTGTACCTTATATATTGTTTTGATCTATAACCTTACAAATATTAATATGAAAATTATTAAAGTATTTTTACTTTAACTTAACAACCCACTCAGTGGGTCCCACTGTCCTGTTTTTCAAATTGATAAAATTTATCTCATTAAAATTTCAATTAATTAATTTATTAATTAAACATGTTATAGTTATTTTATCACAAAATCTCTCAAATCTTTCAAAAATAATATTTAAATTAAAACAATGAAGACTTTAAAGATTTATTTTGAAAATTAATTTCTTATGATTAAAACAAAATATAATCTGTAAAAATTGATTAGAATAAAAAAGAGAGGTAACAATAACTTTTTCTAAAAAATTAATTAATTAGAGAAAAAAACTACACTAAGTTTTTAACAATTTTTTCATTGTTTTTATTGATTGTAAAATGTGGCGTTTCCCTGAAATAATTTTACATCAACTCAGAGGAAATTGAGTGAACATTGATTAGACTTTCGATTAACTTCTATTTTTAGCTTGAATCCTGCCTTTCGATTATGTAAAGGAAATACGAGCGTTGTTTGTTAAAATAAAATAAAAATAGTTGAATTTGATTGGATAATTAGATTTTATTTATTCATATAATTGTGTTCTGTATAATGACTATTGTAAGTATTTGAAATGTTATCAAATATTATTTTTCAAAGTCATACATAACCTAATATGTACCCATGAGCTTTTTTTCTAAAAAAATAAATGACAAAAGCCATATTTTACACGCAATATTTTAATTATGATATTACGTCCAATGAAAATGAAGCAATTTTATTAGTGGATAATTACATAACTTAATTACATAGCAAAATTTAATATTAATAATCTTATTAAATATAACTTGATGAAAAATTATAACAGATTCCTTAAATATTTTTTATTAATTTGCAGAATATAAACAAAATACAGAATATTTTATTATTATTATTATTATTATTATTATTATTATTATTATTATTATTATTATTATTATTATTATTATTATTATTATTATTATTATTATTATTATTATTATTATTATTATTATTATTATTATTATTATTATTATTATTATTATTATTAATAATAATAATAATAATAATAATAATAATAATATTACATTTGTCTAATAATAATGCGAATTCAGTTATCAGAAATGCAAGCACTCTAAAAATGAATAAAAGAGTAAAATAATCAAGTAAAAAAATCAATAAAATTTTATTATTTGACCAAATCAAAATTGAAGTCTAGCGAGTCAATTTCATTTAAATGTTGAATTATTTGCTTTCTCTTTTAATTTGGTGAAGAAAATAGAAAAATTGAATTATTCTGTAATGCATTAGATAATGTCACTTATAAAAATCAATATACAACTTGACAAATTTTTACTTTTTTTTTCTTCATTGGTTTTCATTTACAAAAGTTTAGAGAGGGAAAAAAACATTTTAACAAAACAAAATGCAAATTTCGCAAAATTAAATTGAAAATATTTGGTTGTGTTGATTTGGAAACGATGGATTAGTAAATCCGAGTTTCTGGGAGATTTTCTTTCGTCAACCGTTATCAGGTCCCAATTATAACAGGAAAAATTTAACTTCTTAATTTTTGTCAGAATTGGTTTTTCTGTGTCTGATTTCATTAATCATTTCGAAATTGTTTACGGGAAAAAACTGGAAATTTGAGTAGAATTTGCAAAATTCAATTGAGATAAACAAATTGCGGAAATAAATAATTATTAATTAAAATAATTTTGAATTTATTGATAAATTAATTAACTAATCAATATTTTAATTAATGAAAGTAGAAATTAGTTTAATTAATAATTATTTAACCGATAATTTTCATTAGTTAATTAGTGAAATATTATTTATTAAATTATTATCTCCTTGTTTTGACATGCAATTGACAATTTTTAACTATACATTTGATGAAGAAAATACTTAATTAACATTTAAATTATTAAAATTTAATATTACAAATGAAAAATAATTCAATGAATAAATAAAAATGAAACTAATCCTCCAATTTTAATAAGTGATGAAAGGTATGGAAAATGCGTATTATAATAATAATAATAATAATAATATTATTATTATTATTATTATTATTATTATTATTATTATTATTATTATTATTATTATTATTATTATTATTATTATTATTATTATTATTATTATTATTATTATTATTATTATATAAACAAAACATGTTATATTTTTCAATTAAATAATATATAAAGATCAGTATAACTTTTAATAAATATACAAATTTCGTTAATAAATTTTAAAAAAATAAAAATTTATTTAAAAATAATATTTTAAAAAAATTTAATTTTAACTTCAAAAGAAATTTTAATTTCTTAAAATCAACTGAAAATTGACTTTTTACGTTCGATTGATAATGCAATCCGAATAGAAATATTGAAAATATTCATGGATAATTTATTATAAATAATTGATTTAGAGTAAATTTCTTTTAAATTAAAAGTTTAATTAATTAATTTATTTCAATGAACAATTATTACAAATTTAAAATATTCTTTATGATTTATTCGACTTTTATTTTCTTTCCGAGTGTTCATCAAGCAAAAAATTGGCCAAAATCATATTATGATAATTTTCTTGAATTTCTATTTCTATTTATGAAACGAAACATTACAAATTCCAATATTTTATTTTTACGCAATTGATCTGTATTTATTGACAATTTCTTTTCAATTTTCAATTTTAAAATAAATGTATTAATATAAATATTTGTTATAAATATATAATACAAATATTTATTTATTCTGAAATGAAAATGTAAAAACAATTACAGCTTGAAAGAGAATCCTCATTGATCGAGTAGTTCGATTTCGAGTGGAATCGAGTTTCTTACATGATACCAATGATTGTCAAATAGGCTTGGAACTAGAACGCTTAAATAAAGTTTGCTAAAATATAAACAATGTCTTTTACAAATAACATTTCAATAAACGTATAAAACTCTATTTTACATCTTAACGGTAAAAAGAAAAACAAAAGTTTTCACAATTAATTAAGCGCGGTTGTGTTTATATCTATATATTTTATTTTGGTAATTAATTATTCTTTAATAATTAATTTTACATCTAATAAAATGATTTATGTTGATGTTCTCAATCACTTTTTGCTAATGAAATGTGATGACAAAAAGTATTAAAATTACAGCTTCAAATGCTCTTTAGTGAAGGTTCAATGTTGTCAGGTAATTAATGATCTGTATCAAATATTAATAATTCAATTATTTAGGCTATTGTCAATGATAATAGCCGTCACGCTTTGATAATTTCGTAAATATCAATAATTAATTTCACCGAAAATTTGTTTATTTAAATCTGCAGCATTTGTTTGAATAAAATAAAAACAACAGAAATTGCTGTTTTTGTAAAATTTATTTCCAATGCTAGAAAAGATTTTAATTAGCATGAATTTTGATTGATAAAAACAAATATTTTCGTTTAAATTTCTACTATAGATCAATGTTTTTTACCGATTATATTATGAATCCACTAATTAATAGCTCAATAACCTTTTCTCTTTTTATCTGTTTAGATTATTTTATTTTTATTGTTATTCCTCAATTAAATTTGATAATAAAAAATTAATTAACGTTGCTAATAAACATAATATATACTCACTCAAAATATCGAAATATATTTATAAATTTTATTAGTTCATTAGTTAAGAAAACTTGCCATAAGAATATAGATAAATATAATTTTAAAAAAATATTTAAGGTTCTTAAATTTCATGAAATTTTTAAAAATTTAATGTTTTTTTTTCGAATTACTTGAATACCATTAATATATGTTTACTAAATATGTCTAAATATATTTAATAAATGAATTTGATTGTACTTTTAGTTGTTTTAAATGTCCAGTTATCTGAAATAATTACATATTTTGATTGTTATTCCATATAAATTCATATTTCTAGAAACAAAAATCTCAGATTTTACATGTTTAAGAAATTTTGTATGTAATGTAATTTAATTTTTTTCAAAATATAATTTTAGTGTTGCTTATAGCATTAATGTCTTTTTAAAATAACTTTAATA
The DNA here is from genome assembly GCA_959609185.1 of Schmidtea polychroa. Taxonomy (NCBI): domain Eukaryota; kingdom Metazoa; phylum Platyhelminthes; order Tricladida; family Dugesiidae; genus Schmidtea; species Schmidtea polychroa. The sequence goes on from CAUHTR010000121.1 coordinate 177,833, forward strand.
CTTATAAAACATGATTCAAAATATATTACATTTTTCTCATTGTTTTAATCCAATGACTGGCATTTGATTCATTTAAAACAAGAGCAACCTACAAAAAAATGAGTCAACTTTCAATCAATTACATAAATACAAACAAGTAAAAAGTACAATTCTTTTTAAATAAATCGAGTTAAAATATTTACAAATATTCTATACAAAATAACATAAATTCATACTTTAAGGTAAATTTTATTTTACGATTGACTAAAGAAAATTCTATTTAATATATTATTTATTTATTTTAATAATGTTAAAATTAGTTTTGTTACTGCTGAATTCAATTGTAAAGAATAATATATTTTTGTTACATTAAAAATTTAACCTTGAGAAATTTATCTTTTATCCTTCATATGAGCACTGATAGTTTAAGTTAGAATATCAAATTAATATTTGTTTTAAGAGGTTAATCGATAAAAATAATTAATAATTGCAAAATAATAAATAATATTTCATCGATAATCACAAAAATTAAACAATTGATGGAAAATTAACTCAATCTCAGGAAACAAAAATTAGTAAAAAAACATTTATTTGTATTTTGAAATGAAAACCTACTAATGGTGAAAAAGATAAAAGATTTTTCAAAAACGTTTACTGATTTAAAAATCAAAATAAATAAAAGTTTAAATTACCGAAGTTATGGCGACTATTAAGATAAAATAAAATAAAATATTAAATATATATATTTCATTACAGTCATACAAAAAACATTTCAATTTAAATTATATAATGTGTATTAAGGTGGATTCTTTTAGCATTTTATAGTGAAAATTATTAATTGAGAAAAATAATTAGCAAATATTAGATATTTTTTACTTTAAAAAAAATTTAAAAGTAGAAAAGTTTGTTGATAGTGTGTAAAAAACATAAATTAAAACTTTTACTAATTAATTTTTTTGTATTTCATTATTACATTTAATAATTAAAAATCCCATAAACTATAATATTGTAAGTTATTTTTCCAATTATATATAATATTTAATAATTCTGTGATTGATTAAATTTCATAATAAAATACCATAATTAAGGATGATAGTAAAACAAAAAAATAGTGAATAGTGTACACATTTTTATCAAAATTAATTAAAATTTTAATGTTTAAACAATAATAGAAATAATTTAGAATTTATCATTTGTAATATATTTTTTGTAATATAATATATTTTTTATATACCTTAATTGGAAAATTTTAAAAAATCCAAAAATTCGTCATAATTTTAAAAAAGTACACTTTGTATCAGTGTGATATTGAATTGTAAACCATTTCTAATTTTACTCTGTTATGAATAGACAATTTGTAGAAAAAACACCAACAAGCCATTAAATATTGTATTCATGTAATTCTAAGGATTGTAGATAGATCCCAATGTATTTTGGAGTTGTTCCAAAATTTTGACTGCATGCGATAAATAAGTGTGTGTATGCGCATTGAATAGTGTATGCATTTCTCGGCGACGCTCTGATATGGGTCAAAAAAATATTTAATTAAAATTAAATTAAAATGTATAATTTCGTTAGCTCTGATTTATTGTTACAAGGCAAAAATGAGTTATTTGGTTGTTTATTCAATAAATAGTTTAATTTATTCGTCTTACTTTATATACTAGTAGTTTATATCCGACAATATATTTTGTCCCCCTAGGGTACTGCGTCTAAGGGTACGGATCACGAGGGTACACGTACATTCAACACAATAAATATAGTTGTAATTTGGTTATGTTGTTAGTATTATAATAGTTTCATTTTAATTTAATTTTAATTAAATATTTTTTTGAAAATCGGGTGACCCATATCAGAGCGTCGCCCATTTCTCTGCTTAATACAAATCGAATTTGGATATGGTAAACATTATTTGGTGTTTAAGCACTTCGTTAAAGTTTTAAACTTCAAATCTTTTTTTTATTCAAATAATAATAGAAGTGACATGAAAATCTTTGTGAAAAGAAGAAATTACCCATTAATTTAAATTAACCATTTTTTAAAAATTAAAATATTTTGCTCAAAATTCAATATTAAAATAAAATTATAAATATTTATTGAAATAAAAATAAAATTCGTCTTTTAATTGACAATTCTGTCGATTGCATATTCAGTTATATCAACCATCTTTACGTTGGAAAAAATCCTTTTTTTCGTGATTATTTGAAACATCACCGCCTTAATCAATAATATTCATAATTATCGCCTGACAGATTTTTAGAAAATGGGGAAAGCAAATTTCACTTATAATCTGATATTATAAAAGAACAATATTTCAATTGGTGGAAATTTTCTTTAAAATATTTTTACTAAATTTTTAAAAATCATAAATGAAATTAATTTTAGTAAAAAAATTTTGATAACATAAAATAAAATATATATTTATATATATATATATATATATAATCGATAAATATCACAACTAATACTTATTTTACTGGATAAATAAAACCTAAAGTTGATTTACATCCAATGTGACATTTATCGAGAATTTATAAAATTTAAAGAAATTAATATCAAGACCGGTAGAAAAATGTAATATTGCGCCAGGGACTGTTGTCAATTTTATTAATTTTTTTTCTTTTTAATGACCTTAAATTTGTCTAAAAAAATTGTATAAATGAATGCAGGGTCAATATTGTTATTAATATAGTTATTAGTGGGATACATTTAGAATTAAGGGATAAATGAAAAATACAACTGATTCAATATATCAAAAGCTCATCAAAATTTTGAAAAAATGATAACACAATTTTATTGGTATTTTCTCTACTGTAACAAAAATATGCGTACTAATTGTATGCTTATAGTGAATTCAATTTGGAAATGATATATCCAATACAATATCTAATTAATCTCTGTCAAAGAGATCCTTACATACTTTTTGATTAGTTTGATGAATAAATCACATTAATATTTACTCCTACCTACAGTTATACAATATGAATTTATACACCTGAAATGGTAAAATTTATATCGAATTTTGTAACTCAATTTAACAGAAATTAAAACAACTCCAATTTTGATTATATTTTGTCATAAAAAATGAAAACTCAAATATCCTTTTATCTTTTCTTTGATATTTACATTAATTTTATTTACCACTAATACAATAAAACAAACAATTATTGAAATTCAAACATATTTTTTACATAATTATGTACTTAAAAAAATCTCCAAAAATAAAATACGAAACATTTTAATTTTTTGTCATTTAGAAATATAATTGTAAATATTCTCAGGAAAGAGGAGTATAGGTTTGGTTTTATGAAGTGGATGTTTGGAATAAAAGGACATCTACAAAAGTTCAGATTTTGAAATTTGAATAGAAAGTTTTGACATTTTTCTGAGATTAGTATGTTATCTTTGGTGATTGTGTTAAATATTAAAAAACAATAAAATCTAATAGCTAAATCTCACCTCTTCCAATAAATGTAAAAAAGATTCTTGGAAATGACAATTAAAACAAAATAAATGTTAATATTTTGGTTGTTTGTTACATGAAATTTCTACCAAATATATTTTATAGTTTATAAGAAGTTGTCAAAACTGAGTTGATGAAATTGACTTGAACATAGAAAGTTATTTTTTTTGTATATATTTATTTTTGTGATTTATTTATAATTTTATAACACTGTCAATTCGTTACGGGTTCAAAAATACAAACGAGCGAGTTTTAGTTTAAAAGTAAGATAATCATTTCAAAAGTTAATATTTTGATAAAATATCGAAATATAAGTAGTGAATATTAAAGTTAAATAAGAGGAATCACAAGTGGTATTTTAGCCAATAACTTATTGTTTTAATCTGAGTTTTTTTAAATATCTCTATGGTATTGTTATAGTTGAAGCAGTGGGCGCAAAATAACATAGACAGACAGATATTAAAAAGAAATTATTTAAACATTATTTAGTTCTGTAAAACCAGAATTTAATAGTAATTGTGCTTTTGATGAATGAAGTCTCTGCTTTTTATGTACTTTATATCAATATCAATTGTATTCGCAAGTTTTAATTTTAATATGTTCATTGACTCAAGGCGTAAAATTCAATTTGTCACATAAATGTAATTTGAATCGCATTTTTTTCAACTAAGTATGTAAACGACGTCTATTGGAAAACAAAAGAATTTTACATAATAGTAATAAGGACAATTACCTTGTATATCATGGGAGGTTCAAATGCTTTAAAACGGTAATTAAGGAGATCAGAAATGATGGAAAATGGACATATGATCCTAAATTTTTGTGAGCTGGAAAGTTGCATAAAAGCATCCATTGATGTTAGTCAAAATAAATAATATTCTCAATATATTATCGAAAAAATTTTACAAATCAGTAAAATATAATTTTAATTTTTATTCTACATGTGATAATACCAAATAATTACCAATTTAAACAAAGAAAAATTATAAATAGTTAAATAAATTATTAAAATTATTATTGATTATTAACACGGGAAACGATTGAATAAATACCATAAAATCTGACATTTATATACCCATCTTGTGTTCAGTAAAATTTTTCCACTAGTAACATTAAGCAGTGATCTATTAAATTATGCCATGTATCTACAATTTCTAGACATTTAAATTGCCGTAAACAAATTGCTACAAAATGTTTGTATGTATGTTTGTGTGTTGCAGCATTTCTAACCGTGTGCATGCCAATGTGTGTTTCTATTATTCTGTAATACAATCAATTGTTTTTTTTTATTTTTCATTTCAATATGTACCATGAAATGACAGTTTTATTAGCTCATATTTTTCCATATTTATATAGACAATGTAACTGGAGAATTTGTTTATATTTTCTGCAATGAAACAGAAAACAAAATTCTGTGAGTAAAACAGAGATTTTTTACATTCATTGAAAATAAAAATGAATATCATTAAAAATCAATTTAAATTTTAATAATTTTGAATTAATCTTTTAGAAATCTGTCTGTAAAATAAAATTGAAAGTTTACGAAAATTTGAAAAATTGAACTTGAATAAAGGAATTTATAACGCGGTAAATTTAGAAGTATTTCCCAATGGGATGTTCAAAATATTTGTTGTACGCAAAAGTGAATAATATAGTAGGATTTATGTTAAACTGGAAATGGCATAACAAATTTAAATTGACAGGATTCATAAATTTTATTATTAAAATAAATGGAATATGCTATTGAAATTTATTTAAAATTAAAACAATAATTTTTTTCTTTTATATATAAATATTTATAACAATTTATTATTTATAAGAAGTTATTACACCTGTTGAATTTATTCATTTCCCTATTAGGTAATTTATTATTATTATTATTATTATTATTATTATTATTATTATTATTATTATTATTATTATTATTATTATTATTATTATTATTATTATTATTATTATTATTATTATTATTATTATTATTATTATTATTATTAATATTATTATTATTATTATTATTATTATTATTATTATTATTATTATTATTATTATTATTATTATCATTATTATGTATTTTTTTGTTGAACAATTATGTGATAATTTAAGTTTTTGTTGCAAAGTATATATCAAAAATGAAAGAATTTTCAAATATAAAAAATATATCAACCTATAAAAAGAAAATCGAAAAGGACTATTTTATTGTTGAAAATTATTTTCATTTTATTAAATATATACTTCTCAGCAAAAGACTTAAATAATCATTTAATTGTTCAACATTCAATTGAGGCTAATTAGACCCAGAAATCATCACATTATACTACTTATTATTATTATTATTATTATTATTATTATTATTATTATTATTATTATTATTATTATTATTATTATTATTATTATTATTATTATTATTATTAATATTATTAGTTATTATTATTATTATTATTATTATTATTATTATTATTATTATTATTATTATTAATCATTATTATTTATTTTTTTGTTGAACAATTATGTGATAATTTAAGTTTTTGTTGCAAAGTATATATCAAAAAATGAAAGAATTTTCAAATTATAAAAAATATATCAACTATAAAAAGAAAATCGAAAAGGACTATTTTATTGTTGAAAAATTATTTCATTTATTAAATATATACTTCTCAGCAAAAGACTTAAATAATCATTTAATTGTTCAACATTCAATTGAGGCTAAATTAGACCCAGGAAATCATCACATTATACTACTTATTATTATTATTATTATTATTATTATTATTATTATTATTATTATTATTATATTATTATTATTATTATTATTATTATTATTATTATTAGTATTATTATTATTATTATTATTATTATTATTATTATTATTATTATTATTATTATTAATACTATTTTCGTTTTTAGTAATTTAATTAATACATGTAATGTACTGTGGTGTATGTTTTCTGTTCTACGATTAATATATAATTTATAATTTAATGATAAATTGAAAATACAATATCACTACAATACTTTTCACTTACAATGAAAATATGAACCATAAAAAGACCACTATTTTTAGGTATTATAAACCTATTCGACAGCTTGGTAGTAGTTTATACGAGATAGATGCATATCATTTTTTATACCGGTGTTTTACAAGCCTTTATTATGATCTTCCAAATTTTTTCATTATTTTTTCATTATTTAAATTAGAATTTGCAGTTAAAATTAATGTTTATTATTTTTAATAAATAAATACAGTATGTAAAGTCAATAAAATAATTTATTAAATATTGCCAATTCCATTTTGATTGAAGAATTTTCGAAAAATAAATAAATCGAAATTTTACAAAAATTTTTTCTTTTGTAAAATTATTTTTTGATAATAAATATTTTTAAATTAAATAAATTGAAAGTTTCTCAAAACAAATCTAAATTAATAAAAATGAAATTTGTCAGCGTCGTCTCAGAGTGATTTGACTCAGATTTTGAGATTTAATTATGTGGAAACCTTAAATTTTTGATATAATCCAAGTTTTGTTTAAATTATTATTTATTTATTATTGATATTTTTTCTTTATTTTTTTTCATATTTAAAAATTTTTAAAAAAGCCGATTTTACGAATTGTATATATTTTAATTATTCCATTATTTCCGTTATTCCGTTAAATCAAAGTAAAATTTATACGGGAATCCAAAAGTAAGTGACCTTGTCTAAGTGTATAGTTTTAGTTAGACATGATAATTTTTAAAAAAAGAGGACAAGCAAAACTCTATTCAACATTACCAACATTTACTTTCATAGATATACATTCTGTAAAACTATGTAAATTTCTCAATGTGATGTAAAATTAACTTGCGAGCACTTGATGAAGTGAAAATCTTTGTTTTTCTTGAAAAATTAATTGTTTGTAGTTTTCCATCTATGACAAATGGTCTAGTCGTGTCAACCTTGTCAGCCTTTTTTAATATATTGAAAAATTTCTCCTTTGTATGGGCATTATTTTTTTTAATCGAAAATTTTCGAAATAAACAATGTTCTGATAAGTTTTTTTTTGATAATCATATTTAAAATTATTTGATCATTTTCATATTTTTCACTCTTTCATATTATCTTCACAGTTTTCATAACTGTAAGATTATTATTATTATTATTATTATTATTATTATTATTATTATAAAGTGATAATTTCTTGGTAGCAGCATTAATTAAATGTTAAACAATTAAATGATATATATACGACTTTTGCTGCAAAGTATATATTCAATAAAATGAGAAGATTTTCGGCTTATAAAAAAATTGAAGCAAAAGACTTATTAGTATCATTTAATAGTATAAATTGTTTTATATTATTATTATTATTATTATTATTATTATTATTATTATTATTATTATTATTATTATTTTCCCGTCATCATCAAGTATAATTAAAAAACTATAGATATTATACGTTTATGAATATATGTTATTAATTTCTTTTTGGAAAAAAATATTTTTAAAATTTTAATTAAATGATAACTTATGTTCTCAGTATTTTACACATTAAATTTAGAATCCAATTACTTTGTCAACAAAGCTTAACAAATTACAAGTCCATAGTATTTATTAATATTTTTAAAATCAAACACGCGCTATTTTCTCACACAGCCCTTATTGTGCTCACTAGTATTTGTCAATCCCTTCTGTCAACAATATTTACGAACTCGAATACATAGATAACGGGAAGTCTCTTCAATGTATGTAAAATTACACTTATTACATGGATATTAAAAAATGAGATCAGAACATAATCTTGCCGGAGTTTTAAACTTATTAATAAACATATTGAGAACTTTACATGACCAAGAAACTATCTTATTATTTAAATTTTCGAAATGACTCCTTTTCTTTCTTTCTAAATACGTCAATACCAACACAAATTTTAATTCATCCTTACACTCAATATTAAATTTGTTTTCATTACCATCTAATTCACCCACTTTAGTCAAATTATACCCCAATTTTAAATTAATTTATCAACACTTTTTACTGAATTTCTAAAAGTAAATTATAATTATAATTATTATTATTTATTAATATTATTATTGTCTTTAATAATTATTACTATTATTATTATGAATTAATTAATTTTAATATTAATAATTAATAATGTTTCTATTAAATTTGAAATCGTGAATTTCATTTCAAAATCTTTCATTTCTAATAATCCTTTATTATTTTAATAATCGAAAAATGACACTGCCAACAAAAAATGCAAAATTATATTTATTTAAAATTGAATAAATTGAAAATTGAATTACATTTATCAAAGCTTTACAAAGGGTAAAACATTAGAACTCTGAAAGTATAAAATAGGTGGTTATAAATTATCTATTTTCAGTTATTTAATCAATTTTGGTGGATATTTTTAGAGATGCTTCAAGCTTTAGGTTACAGATTTTGAGCATGAGCGATGAAAGATTAATAATGATTTTATAAAAGCTATAATAAATAATGTATAAATCTACACAAAGTTCAAGATATTTACTTTATTTATTTCCTCCATTAATCGTAATATTAATTTGTTTAATATAATTTTATGTGGCGCCCAGTGACTGATATATTTGCATTGTTATTGTCTTACTGAAAATTTTATTGTAAATAATGGTGACTTTAATTCAATGTTTTAACAGCTGTTTTTTTACTTCCTTTTCTGGAAGTTCTAAGAATTTATTTTTTATTAACTGTCATTTACAAATCTAACTTCAATGTTGCCATGGCTGGATTATAATTAATTTTAGAAATCACCTTACCGATGAAGAACTTGGCCCTTGTAAAATAGTCACGAAGCTTTGTCCAAAGGGTAAATTGTCACAAAAAAAGAAACTTTGACTAGTAAATAATGAATATATTTAGTAGTAGAATTTTGTTAATCGAACTATATTTCACTTTTCAGTTTAAATCTAATTTAAACACCATAATATAAATACCCCCCACATCAAATGGTTAATTTTTAATTTTTTTATTTATAATACGAATGGCTACTTTATGTTTAAAAATATTGTTATTATTGCAAATTTATTTGTTTTAATGTTATTCAAATTATAAAATAATAAAACGACACTTTAATAAAAGGCTGAAATTAAATTTCGATAATAACTTTATTGATCTTCAATTATCCAATGATATAAACAACTAAATATTTTAATTTAAATTAATTTAAATTAATATATATAAAAATATATAAATTTAGAAATATATAATTCTATTAAAAGAAATATTTTCATTATTTTCATATAGTTTTCAATTATAAATCAATGTTTTCTATGATTGAAAATAAAATGAAAATTTTTGAAAGCAGATTAAAAATGAAAAACAAGAAAAATATTTGATTTATATTACTTTTTTCGAAATTTTCAAAATTATTAATTTTGTCGAAATGTATATTTTATGTGAGAAGATATTTTTATACAGATTTACGTCTCTATTGAACGAGTTCATTCATTAAATTTAACAAAAGTTTTCATTTCATTATCTAATTGACCAATTTTGCACAAATTGTTTTTTAATAAATAGATTTAGATTTTTATGAAGGAAATATTAAAAATTTTTGCAGATTTCTTAATATTAATTTAGTAACTTTCGGTAAATTAAGATTAAAGATTATTAAAAGATCTTTTCAGATAAAAAAACGAAAATTAAAATTTATGTCTCGACATTCCACCTTTAGACAAATTACTTCCCTTTTAATAAATTAGGAAAAATTATTAATTTAGAAGCTCACAAGTTATGATTTATCATTTTAAGAAAAAAATCGGCTTGTTAAATAAAAATAATAATAATAATACTAATAATAATAATAATAATAATAATAATAATAATAATAATAATATAATAATAATAATAATAATAATAATAATAATAATAATAATAATATTAATATTAATTATTATTATTATTATTATTATTATTATTATTATTATTATTATTATTATTATTATTATTATTATTATTATTATTATTATTATTATTATTATTATTATTATTATTATTATTATTATTAAATTATTATTATTATGAATTAAAGATTATCTTACCTGAATTATGAAAAATGGAAGCCAACATAATGTGAAACAGCCCATAATAACTCCTAGAGTTGTTATTGCTTTTGATTCATTGTTACTCTGTTTTTTTTTCCGGGGATTTGTTTTAGGTCCAGTTCCAGTCTTCTCAACATCAAAACCATTACCTTGATTTCCTCCACTTAATCTTTGAGTGGGATCAAACCGGAGAAGCTTTCTGTCTTCTTCGGCGGAGTTTGTTCTTCCTGACTGATTTGGCAGGGAAGTTTGTTCCTCATCAGTCATCTGACCAGTACCCAATTTTCTCTTGGCATCTTCTTGGGCCATATTTCTTGCTAGTTTGAAAATTCGATAATATAGCACCAACATAATTATTAATGGAATGTAGAAGGCACCAAGAGTGGCATATATCTGGTAACCCAAATTTTCTGTCAACTGACAAGTTCCAGGTCTAAAGGGTTCTTTCCAAACTATAACTGGTGGTATGCTAATTAATCCTGATATGATCCAAGCTCCTGCAATGAATCCTCCAATTAAAAGCGGAGTTCGGCGTACGACGTATTGCATCGGTCTAGTTATTACTAAATACCTATCAATTGAAATCGCACAGAGATTGAGAATGCTTGATGTGCAGAGTAAAACATCACAAATTATAAAGAAATCGCAAAACAATTCAGAAAACGGCCATCTGAATCTCATCAGTTGATTGTAAACCGCAACAGGCATCACTAAAACCGACACAAAAAAATCACTAAAAGCCAAACTTAAAATCAACCAATTGCTGGGGGTTTGTAGTTTTTTGACGAGAAATATCGCGAGAATAACTAAAAAGTTTCCACCGATGGCTCCCACAACAATGACAACGAAAATAATCCCCAGAAATACTTCCATCCCGACTGGATACTTTTCGCATTTGAATGGAACAGCAAGTCTTGATAGATTGTTGATTCTGACAAAATCCGTGTAGTTTGAACAATTCAACACCAAATTCTGCATTTGACATTTCGGCAACAATGAAAATAAGATAATTATTATTAATCTCCACATTGTCATAATTTTATGTAAATCTGCTTGAATTTCTATTCAATTTTTTAAAGTCTATTCTTTTTTTTTTTAATTTTTGTGTCATGAAATCGGATTGATTTAACTCACCATAACGACAAGATGACGGATAAGCTACGCCGGTTGATGGTTCTTTTTTTTAATAATTTTGATTATAGCAGCGCGCATATAAGAAAATCAAATACCAATGCACAAGGCTGTGGTTGTGTTAGAAACGAGCATCTCTGTTATACTCTATGATGTTCTGTTTTTAATGCTACTACTGTAATCTAATGCAGGGTCAATCTAGCATAAATGCAACGAGCAGAATGGCATAGGTAAGCAACCAATCACATTAAGGTCTGAAACACACACATTATTATTAGACAGCGTGAAATAATCAGTCACGGTCAAAAGATTGAAGTTATAGCTGACAATATTATTTCAATTTTAATCTATCATCGTTTCCAGTGCAAGTGCTTATTAGAATCCCTTCTGTAGACATTGAAATTATGGGGTAGTTTTAATAAATATATCTATTCGGTTGTGAATTATTTTCTCATTCGATTTGATATATTTTGTTTTAATTTTGATTGAATTTTGCTTTATTTGTTCGGCTTTAAAATGATTTTTAATTAAACTTTTTTATTCATTAATTTAATATTTAAATTTGGCTTCTAAAAGTTATATTTTTTAAAAATTTTTAAAATTAAATATGAATATTTTTCAATTTATTCATCGAAAAGTTAGCTCTATATTAGTTTATTTTAGCTTGTTTTTTAAACTTCCATTTTATATTGAAATTAATAATAAATTATTAACCGAAATAAAATGTTATTATTAATATGAATTAATTTTTTTTTGTTGTAGATAATAAAAATGTCAGATAATAATAATATTAACACTGAGCCAATTTGACTGATTTAAAATGCTATTGCTATATATATATATATATATATAACACTGATTTATTATTTTTCGAATACATGTGTTGGTTTTTAGATACGTCATGAAATATAGGTAAATATTAATTACTCTCCTTAACCGACTCTCTGATTTCGCGTATCTAATCAGGAATACATATTTTTACGGCTATTTTTACCCGTAAATCTAGTGTTAATATTGTATTTATTAAAAAGAGCTTGAAGACTATATTTTATTCTTCAAGCTCTTTTTAATAAATACAATGGAAAAAAATCAGTGGAGAAATTGGAAATAAAAGTTCTTATATTATTAATATTATAAGATAACGCCTATCAAACATTCTTTTCACGATATATTTCGACAGTTTTCTCGAGCTCGAAGACAGAGATGTATGTGGAATTACACCCATTACATGTAAACTGATAAACGAGATCGGAACACAAATCAACCGGAGTTTTTGACTTATTAATTAACATATTGCGTACTTTCCATGAAGTTGACACTATCCTATAGTTTAAATTCCCTAACTGCTTTCTTATCTTCACTTTAAAATCCTTAAAACCTTCTGAGTACGGCAATACTAACACAAATTTAGGCTCATCATCCTTGCTCACACTATTTAATTTATTTAACTCATCAGACTCACACATCTCAACAAAATCACACCCAGATTTTAAATAAGTTTTTTTTATATTGTATGTATTGATTGTTGTATTAAATTAAATAATTAATAAAAATTTTTAAATTATTAAATTAAATTTTGAATACTAAAATTTTAGAAAAATAATATATTAATTTAAGTATAATTTTTTAAAAATAATTAAATGTTTTTAATTAATAAAAAAATTTTTATATATAATTAATAAATTTGTTTAAAATCCTTAATTTAATTAGTTATTATATCCCACCTGATGATGACAGGAAAACTGTCGAAATATATCGTGAAAAGAATGTTTGATTGGCGTTATCTTATATTTAAATCATTGCCATGTATGTTTAACTATTTATTATTGATATTATTATTATTATTATATAGTCCTAGTTTATCCGACAAGATATTTTCCCCCTATGGGTATTAGTCGCAAGGGTACTGGTCACACTTATTATTATTATTATTATTAGCATTATTAGTAGAAGTATTATTATTGTTATTATCTGGCATTTTTATTATCTACAACATGAATTTCTTTTTCTATTTTTATACTCAGACCAAATCGGTTTTTCCATGCCAGTGTGATCTATGGAAGCCAAAAGTTTGAACAAACTTGACTTTATATTTAAAAATTCGTATTAATTATTATAAAATAGTCAAACTTTTTCATTAAGTGAGAAAATATTGTTTTAAAGTAACTTGAAGGAATGGAAGTTATGAGCGATTCAGCAGAATTTTCATTACTCCTTGCTTTTATAAAACTTAAATTAGAAACTGATCCCAGACCCTTTTTAATTATCATTTAGTATTTTTACAACTATTATTTAATAAATCTATAATATATTCATTTATTAAAATTCAATATATATATATATGAAATGAATATATTATAGGTTTATTAAATAATAGTCGTGTAAAGAATTTATTAATTCAAAATATCAAAAAGCATTAACTAAATGTAAGAAATAAAAATTTAAAAAGCTATTTCGTGCTTTTAGAGTTTCAAACGAACTTATTCTATGTCTGAAACATGTCTCATATTTCATGTTCATTATTACATAACATCCTTCGATCCTAAAGGGATAAATGTTTGAACTGTTATGCTGTAAAATATATTTTAGAATTTATAAGACTGAATTATTTAACATATTCAAACACACTTTATTTTTAAAAAATTACATAAAATATCTATTTTTTAGTTTCAAAAAGAAATGAAAATTTAAAAATTCAATAAAAATAATGAATACATTGAAAATACTTTTTGATTAAAGGTAAAAATGAGAAAATTTATTAAAATTTATACTTTTATTTACAGTTTTAACCATTGATTTTAGTATTTTTATGATTAGAAAGGACAGAAATATTGCGAATAGGTCTCCATATTTTAAAACAATTATTATTTAAAATTTTTATAATTTTATTATTATGTTAAATCATTTGTTAATCTTAGAAATTATATTTCAATCTGCAAGTCATTATAAAAATTTCATTTTATACCAAGTGCTATCATGCAAAATAACTGCCACATCTTTCTAATTAGTAAGTCTTCATATCACTTTTAAGCTTATGAAAACCAATTAAAATAGTTATAATTATTTATTTCTAAACAATCCGTTATTTTGAATTGAATATTTATCATTTAATTGATTACTTTCTTTTGTGGTTATATGATAATAGATCAATAATATTCTTTCGGATGACCAGGATAGTTCAGCTCAACATATATAATGTGAGTCTGACTAATTGGAGTGAGTTAAATAATATTATTGGGTATTAATTCAAACAATTTATTAATCTAATCTGACCCCGCTTATGTTCTTTAGTACCAATAATGCCCAAGAAGACATTAAATTTTTATTGCTATCGTGATGAAATATAAAATCATATTTAATTTACTACAATTCAAACAAATAAAATTTAGTCTTTTCAGTTTAACTGTTCAACTGTCAATTGCCTTTCATTCAATTTCTAACTTTTCGTTTACATACGTATTTATACAGTTGTTTTGGAACAAAAAAATAATCCCAGGCTAGCGATTAGTTGTTGACCTTTTCCAGGTTCAAGATTCATATTTTACTTTTCTTGATGTCATCGCACTTAAATATTCTTTTTTTTTAATTTTACAAATTATCCTAAATTATTTTCTTTTACAAACTTTATTCGAACTTCTGTTAAGATGTAAAATATTTGGCGATCATGTTTTATTATTGAAAAAATAAGTTGAAAATATTTTTGGAAATCGGTAGTTTAGTCTTTACAAAATACACCAAAACATAAGAAAAATGTTATAAATAATGTAAAAAAATACTTTTTTAAAAATTTTTATATTAGTTTTACATAAATGATTTATAAATCTTGATAAATTAATGACAGGAAACTATCATCATTAATCAAAAAAAAACAATGTCTCATCTGATCATTATATTTTCCATTTTATATTATTAAACTTAAGAATATTGTTTCATTATTCTTTTCTTTTCCTTAACTTGAATCAGGAACATTTTATCATTTATCAACAGTACAAAAGGATTATGAAACAGGATTGTGGTGTAACTGTAATGTGATATTTGATTGCTCTGACCTTTATGCTATATTATGTAACTCCTTATAATTATTGTGTATACGTTACTGGAGTTGCTAGGAAAGTCTTCAAAATCAAATATTTCTGTTCCTCGTTATATATTATATATAATTAAATATTATAGTACTTGAGGCCTTAACTGAGACCTACCTAGTATCGCTTTAAATAATGATAGTAAAAATGTTATTTCTTTTAAACAACTGATATATCAAATTAAACAATGTCATTTATAAAGTCAAATTAGAAAAATATTATTTTTTTTCAAAATCTTTACCACATGATTGTTAGTCTCAGTTAAATTGGATAAAGCTCTTTCTGAGAGATGAAATTTCTTTGTCAATGAGTGATTGATGAGAATTTTAAACTTCATATATTACAGACTCAGAAATTTCATCCGTCATCTCAAGAGGATGCGTAAAATTTGCGTCACAGGTTTTGAGTCACATTTCATTATTCACTGCCCGATTTCAATTCATGCTTTTGTCAGTGGCAGTCGACCGAGGCAAAAAAAAAAAAAAAAACTGCTGAATTGTAGGCGAAATCCTCCCAGCCAATTCAATTTAAATGGCGTCCAATGTGATTAAATACAAATGGAAAATTACGTTTGCAAAATTCGAAAATTATATCTATGTAAAATTTACTTATAATTTATTTATTATCTATACTAATGATAAAATAATTGTATCTAAGTTTTTCATTTTGTTTTAGATAAAATTAATGTAAAATATTTGTAATATATTGATTGAATATTTTACTTTTTCACTATTCATTTATTTTTCAAATTTTCTTCTATTTTTAGATTTCAATTATAATTCATGTTAAATTTAAAACAAAATATTGATCGATAATCAATAAACTAAAAATTAATAAATAATTGAATTAAGTTTATAATGAATAATTTTTAATTTCTCTAAATTTAATCATTTAAATTCTCGGTTCGAATTTATTTATAACATTTAATTTTCATTATAAATTTTAATGAAAATTGTGTCCTTATTTATTAAAATCGTGAAATATGTTGATAAGATTTTAAAAATTAGACAAATAATGTTCATACAGCTTTTTTATTTAATGCCTATTAAAATCATTCAAATACTTGTTTTATTCATATTAATATTTTTTAAAACAATCACACGATTTTCACAATATATATTATATAAACAAAACTTCAAAAATATATTTTCATATTCAGAGCAGAAATTTTTTCTGTGACCGAGCTAATTTGCAAGTGATGTGATTTCCGGTGTAGCAGGGAAAGTATGCAATTGAGTTGAATCAGCAATATTTCTCTTCATTTCCAGGTAAGTATAAAATATTGCTGATTCAACTCTATTGCATACTTTCCCTGGTACACTGGAAATCACATCACTTGCAAATTAGCTTGGTCACAGAAAAAATATCTGCAAACTTGTAAACATGGCGTATGAAAAATCATATTCACCTCTGGAGACACCGTTTATACATGGAAACTGTTTACAAATGCATCCGTAAACCTTTAGCATTTTTAACTTGTAATGGTGTAAATTTTTTTTTACGGATATATATATATATATATATATATATATATATATATATATATATATATATATATATATATAATATTATAAATATTAAAGATCATTTTTGGAAGTTTTATCTCACCATGTTCTAGCAATAAAAAGATAAAATTGAGTTGAAAAGCATGATTTTAAGACATTTGAGTAAATAAAATAAAATAGAATGATGAAAAGCAAGAATATTGGTTAAAAATACAATCAAAATCTAAAGATAAGTGTAATATCATATAAGAAACATTATTCTGATACCGCCTGTATTCAAAAAGGCGCAAAAACAGCATAAAACAAGATGTCAATAAAAAGAAAAGAAAAGAAAAGAAAAATTCAATCAACGTGACGAAGAATCTTTTAATAAATTGGATTTTCAAGTAATAGCAGTAAAACTTTGCAATTCTGAAGGTCTAAACGTGGTACCGAGCAGGCGGGCGGTGGGCGGGCGGCGGTTGTGTATGTCGATGATTTTAATTTTTATTAAATGCATTTGTTTGATTTCAGAATTCGATTTGTGTGACTAACCTTGTTAAATTTTGAGTTGATGTATTCGAGGGGGAAAAAAGATTGACAAGGACTATCTTATAGTCGAAAATTCTTTCATTAAATACATTATTTGCAGCAAAAGGCTTAAATTATCATTTTATTGTTATTATTATTATTATTATTATTATTATTATTATTATTATTATTATTATTATTATTATTACTATTATTATTATTATTATTGTTATTATTATTATTATTATTATTATTATTATTATTATTATTATTATTATTATTATTATTATTATTTACCACTCATCTATTTTTATCTTCTATTTTCTTAATCTCAGTGTAAAATAGAAATAATTATCCAAATTCATAAACAAAATGAAAGTAAAGAATGCTATTTATTACTTGTTAATAAGTAGTAATGATGTGTTGTTTTATTAAATTTATATTTGATATTTGACCATTTAATCGCACAATAGGTATCTTAATATTTTTGAAATATTTTCGAGATACCAAAAAGAAAGAGTATATATTTTGTTAAAGTTTGCAACAGTTTGATGTTTTAAAAAATAATTGAAAATTGGGAAGCAGTGAAAAAGAATGGGGACAAGCTAACAAAACAATAGTAAAATTAAATCCCTTATTTACTGATTACATTTGTGCAGTGCACTGTTAAAGTAGCCATCACTATTTAGATTATTTGTCATAAACATCCGTCAAAATTTATAATCTACAAAGTGAATGCTGTAATTGTGCCAATATTAACAAATCCATATTTATTACATTATTATAAACATCATGTCAAATACATGCGTAAATTAACGAATTTTAACTGCAAGTTTTTTTAATTCTGGGAAATGTATTCTATAATTGATTATTAAAACAAAAATTTATTCATGTATATAGTGTACCTCTTATAATTTAATCAAAATTAATTTGAATAGCAAAATGAAATTTTGTTTATATTTGCACGCACAAAAAAAAATTTGACCTTGAACTTGGGGGGGGGGGGTAGGGGAGTAGGGGGGTGTCCTGGATGTGACATGTCCTGGAGGTCACACATCCTACTACTTATAATTTATTAAAAAAAAATTTGTAATAATAAATATAATACTGGAGAGTGTTGAAAGACAACCTTGATCAAATTGGACACATAATGCATCATTTGATAGTGAAAGGTCGACTTTCAGTTGAAATTAAATACTTTAGTCTTGTTTTCGATAAAATTAAAAAACTCTGTAAACACATAAATTTTCCATGTCAAATAGTTACTTATTAGTAAATAGTATTACACAATTTGTAATGGACATCAATATGTGACACCACCAACAGCAAATATATATAACCTATCACAAATTTCGCCGTGTCTTAAAAACAAAGACCATTTTAATTACAAAATTTATTTTGTATATTCTTGAATTTTATAATAATATTTCCTAATTTACAGAGGCACTATTGAGAATATGATCTTCAAAACTAAGTGCAAAGTACACAAATCCAATTACATTATATATACACAGACTTTCAATAATTAACGTACAGTGTATAAATCATGCATTATAAACAATTTAATTTTATAGTAGAAAGTAGACACTTACTCAAAAATAGTTATTTACTTTCAATCATTAAGGTATATAGATAATTTATACTATGGAATATTACAGAAGAAAATTGGTTCCAGTTCCAGGAATCCTTTTGAAAAACACAATTAAAGAAGCAACAAAGCCACTTGAAACAGTAGTAGACCCGAAAGCATTAGAAAAAGTCAATGAACTCGGTGAATTGTATCTCACACTCAATGATGACCATATCGTACCGAATCCTTCAGCAATGGTTGAAAATACAATAGCAACTGGAGGAGCTCCAATCACAAAATTCATATCAGGTCTAATGAAAAGATCTCTGATAATCGATCAATTGAACGATGAATATGACGATCAAATCAATCAAATAGAAAAGCGAGGATTCAAGATTTCCAATAGATTGAGAAATTTACGACATAAAATGAAAATGATGAGAAAGTCTCATAGACAAAGAAACGAAATGATTTCGCATTTGAATAAATTGAACCAGATCATTAAGAATGAAGAAAATTATTAAAAACATCAAGAAATCAATGAAATTTTTAAAAATAATTTTGTTTTAATAAATAAATATTTTATCGCAATTGTATTTTATTTTTTAAAACTTTCTTACATATTTCTAAAACATTTCATAAATCAAAGAGCTTTTATTTCCGGATGATTGTCTGTTTAAAATAAAGTGAAATGTTTAGTGGAAACTAGTTTCTAGCCTAGTTTTGTCTTATCAGTACCATGTAAGAAACTTGATATCGTTTTTATTTAATCCAATGACTTCGTAATCACTTCCTAAATTATTATTGATCTACCAGCAACTATAGCGAGCTTATCAAATGTATAAATTCGTTTGAGATCTTACAAAGTGTGCATTGGAAAATCTTGTAATACCTTGTATCATCATATAAGACCTGAATTATATTTTACCCTCATGACATATTTTAACACCATCAATGTACAATGTTTTCGACGAATATTAGTCGAAAATTAAAATTTTAGAATATAAATTTATTAAAAACAAATTTTTAATAATAAATATAATACTGGAGAGTGTTGAAGACAACCTTGGTTGAATTGGACACATTATGCATCATTTGATAGTGAAAGGTCAATTTTCAGTTGAAATTAAATACTTTAGTCTTGTTTTCGATAAAATTAATAAACTCTGTAAACACATAAATTTTCCATGTCAAATAGTTACTTATTAGTAAATAGTATTACACAATTTGTAATGGACATCAATATGTGACACCACCAACAGCAAATATATATAACCTATCACAAATTTCGCCGTGTCTTAAAAACAAAGACCATTTTAATACAAAATTTATTTTGTATATTCTN
>CAUHTR010000122.1:0-92500 GCA_959609185.1 Schmidtea polychroa
CCACAGAGAAGAGTACAATACAAGAAGAAAGAACAGAGAGAAGAAAGTATCCGAAGAGAAATGCCAGAATGCTGGTTATGCCACAAAATAGGACACACGAAAATTGATTGTCCAATAAAAGGTAAAATAGAATGCTGGACATGTCATAGATGCGGACATATAAGTAGAAACTGTCCAGATAAAAAAGCTCCAAGATGTTTTGGGTGTGGGAAAGAAGGTCATATAAGAAGATTGTGTCAGGAAAGATGTAGCAGAAATGGTCATAGATCCGAGGAGTGTTATACAAAGATGAGGTACGGGAGAGCGACGGAGAGACAAAAATTCACCGGAAACAGATACAGTCGGATAAATGGTATCGAGGAAGAAGAAGAAAGGGAATCGTGTGTAGAGACAAATGAAGATAGTTTTAGGAAGACGTACCCAAACAACAGGGCTCCACCAGTAGAGGAGTTGGTTGGAACCATATTCTAACAGAAATTTGATGGGATATCCTCAAGGGGCAGAAAAGTGGGAGAATGTTGGAAGGGTAAGCGAGAAAGTATACAGGTTCCTAAAGAGAGAAATGTTTGAAGAGGAAGTGGAAAGAATTGGAACCATTGAAACGGAGCAGGTTGTTGAAATTTTGTATAACAAAATGCAAGGAAGGCCTAGTATAACAGTAAGGACGAATGGGGAAAATTTCGACTGTTTATTAGACACGGGTGCAAGAATCAATGTAATGAGTGTGAACTGTTTTAACAAGCTACGAGGACAACAATTGACGAAAAGTGACGATAAGTTACGATGCGCAAACGAGAGTACGATCGAGACAATAGGAAAAACGAAGGTGCAAGTAACCATTGGAAATGTTTCGAAGGAAGTTATATTCATTGTGGCGGAGAAAGTGACACCAGATGTGATTGGAGGAATCGAATTACAAGAAACATTTAGATTTAGACTGTTAAAAATTAAAGATATCGAGGATAGTGAAAAAGACAAGAACTATATTTGTAACATTGAAGCAAAATTTGGCAGAAAAATAAAGGATGAAGAACGATTGATACGAGCGTTGGAACAGTTAAAGATCAATGAAGATAGCAAATTAAAGGAAATTATAACAAACAGTGGAAACGTGTTTATGGCAGATAAATGGGATGTGGGTCGCACACATTTGGTAAAACACAAGATAGTTACAAGAGGTGAGCCGATAAACATAAAACCATATCGCCAACCACTAAATTTGGAATCAAAGATTGAAGAAGCAATACAAAATTTGTACGAAAATGGAATTATACGGAAATGTAACTCTCCATGGAATACACCGCTAATATGTGTATGGAAAAAAGAGAAAAAGGATATTAGACTATGCTTGGACTTTAGACAGCTGAACGCGGTAACAGAGAGGCAGGCATTTATAATGCCAAACATAGACGAGATGTTGGATTTGTTAGGAGGATCCGTCTTTTTCAGCTCAATCGATCTAGGTAATGCATATTACCAAGTGGAACTAGAAGAAGAATCACAGGAGAAAACAGCTTTCTCAACAAAGAACGACAATATTGTTTCAACAGAATGCCGTTTGGAATTGCAGCAGCACCAGGTACGTTCCAAGAAATGATGACAAAAGAATTAGGCAAAATAAAGGGAGCAATGGTGAATTTGGGCGACATCTTGATTTATTCAAGCAGTAAAGAGAAACACTATACAATACTCGGAGAAGTGTTAAAGGCGATTGAGGAAGCAGGCCTAAGGATTAATCCAGAAAAATGCCAAATAATAAAGGAAGAAATCAGATTCTTAGGACATATAATCATCAAGGAAGGAGTACAGACAGATCCATCTAAAATTCAGGCCATACAGAACTTTGGGAAGCCTAATTGCGTAAAGAAACTCCGAAGCTTTTTAGGTATTTGCAATTATTATAGAAGATTCATCAGTGATTATGCAAAGAAGGCAAGGATGTTAGAACAATTATGTAGCGGACCAAGTAACAAAAAATTAGAATGGAGTAAAGGAACGAATAGCGTGTTTGAGGGATTGAAATTAGCACTCACGACTGCGCCAATATTATGTTTTCCGGATCTGAAAAAGGAGTTCATTTTAGATACCGACGCTAGTTTCGATACCATTGGAGCAGTACTTTCACAAAGAGATAAAGATGGAAAGGAAAGAGTAATTGCGTATGGATCACACTCGATGACGAGCCACGAGAAAGGATATTGTATTACAAGAAAGGAACTATTGGCGGTATATTATTTTTGCATTCATTTTAAGCACTATCTCTACGGAAGAAGATTCACGCTCAGGACAGACCACAAGGCAATCACCTTTATGATGACAACCAAGAAGCCGATTACTTCACAATTCCAAACATTGATCAATTATTTGAGTAGTTTAGATATAAGAGTAGAATACAGAAAGGGTATTAATCACCAAAATGCAGACATGGTGTCGAGAACTAAATGTGACACGTGTGTTCAATGTCAAATGGCCCACGAAGAAGCTAAGAAAGGAAAGATAAAAACCAGATTACTAGACTCGATCAGAGAAGAAGGAAGAAGCAACATCCAACATGGAATTGTAGAAGAAGTACGAAAGAAAAACGATGATACCTGAAAATGAGTTACAAGAAACAATAAAGGAAATACATAGACTATTGTGTCATGCTGGAGTCGAGAAGATAGCCGATTATATGAAAGATAGATATGTTGGAAAACACCTGTGGAGTCAGATTCAGGAAATTGTTCGAAGTTGTGAGATTTGTCAAAAAACCAAGGCTTTAACAATAACAACGAAAGAACCAGTAAACAAACAAGATTCGAAGGAAATGTTCGAAATTATATTCGTGGATATATGTGGACCGTTGACAGAAACAAAAGGACGTAAGAAGTATATATTGGGCATAAACGATCAGTATAGTAAGTATCAAGTCTTGACAGCGATAACAAAACAAGACGAAGAAACAATAAAGAAAACGATTTTAGAAAAGTGGATTTTAAGATTTGGATGCCCAAAGGAGATAAGAGTTGATTGCGGAAAGGCGTTTGAATCAGGAATGATGAGAGAATTCACAAAGATGCTAGATATTAAATTATGTTTTTCGAGTCCATACCATCACCAAACAAACGGTCAGATAGAAAGACAATTCAGGACAATACGGGATTTGATAAATGCTACTTTACAGGATAGAAAGAAGACGGATTGGGCAGAGATATTACCAGAAGTCGAATTCACTTTAAATGCAACCAAACAAAAAACGACAGGGAAAAGCCCGGCAGAGATAGTTTTTGGAAAAAAGATTAGCAGGGAAAAATGGTACGGGTCCAAAGAAATAAAGGAAGAACTAGAAGAACAAACAAGGAGAAAATTCAATATAGGAGAAGAAGTATTAGTAAAAGTAGAAACACGCCACAAAGGCCAGGACAGGTATGAAGGTCCGTACAAAGTGATAGAGAAAGTGCATGACAGACGATACATCTTAAGAAATGAAGATGGAAAAAGGATCGAAAGAAATATGGAAAAACTTAAAAATTTCTTAAGAAGGGGGAAATATGAGGAAGTTTTATGACGAAATTTTTAAATTGAAAATTTTAAAAATTAAATTTTAGATTAATTTTAAAAAAAAAATAAGAAGATATTTTAATTAAAAATATCTTCGTAGAAAATTTGTTTAAATAAGAAAGTTTAAAGAAGATATAATTTGATTGTGATATTTACTGAAATAAAATTTATGGAAACAAAAACTGATTTTAATGTTTTACAGGATGAACCTCCTAATAGATAATTAATTTTAAGATAATTTTCGGCGTGAATTAAATATATAAATTATTAAATTTAAAAATAAATAAATGTAACGACTTAAAATAGGTTCTGTTCAACATTATACAAAATTTATCAGGTCATCCCTCTCTCTGCCTCCTCAATATTTGAATCTTTTTTGATATTAATAAAGAAACCAGAAAAAATAGTAGCGAAAGACTTGTTAAAGTTTGTATTAAAGTTTGTAACATGAACTATTTAAGGTCGAAAAATTGTATTTTATGATTGTGAGGTGTTTTCAGCTGAGAGTTAAATATTTCAATGGTTTATCAAAATAATTTTAAATTGTAAATAATTGACTATTAAAATAACTTTAAATAATTTTTTAAGTTGACATATTTAAATTAAAAATTAAAATAGGTTTTTAAAAAAGAAGTTTTATTAATGAAAAATTTTAAATAAATATGTTTTAAATATTGAAATATTTTGATAAATGGTTTTGAAAATATTTTATTCAACGCGAAAAATTTGTTTGGAAATTATACAATATTTCATTAAATAAATATTTGGAATTATGTCTTTAACTGTTGAACCGGATTTAAAAAACAATTTAGAAGATGTTTTAGCAACTTATAATAATGATTAAATTCTGTGGAAAATAGTTTCACTAATTATTTATTTGAATAATAATAATAATAATAATAATAATAATAATAATAATAATAATAATAATAATAATAATAATAATAATAATAATAATAATAAATAAAATTATAAGTATAATAAAAAATCACCATCTTGAAAAAAATGTAATTAAATTGTTTTTTACAACAGGTAATAAACTTTTATTTGTATTAATTTCTTCCGTATGATAGAGATGAGAAAATAATAAAAAAATAAAACTCAATAAATAAGATATAAATATTTATTTAATTTAAAAGATAAATAATTCAAAGAGAAAAATTAAAAATAAAATTAATGTAAAAAATTAGTAATTTAATTAATCAATATTTCTCATTGAATCAATACTCAATTAAAATCGTTTGGTAAATAATATTGTTTGCAATAAAACAATAAAGTATTTCTAATAATTCGAATAATTTTATTCGGATCAGTGATGCGTGCAAGTCAATATTTATGGAGAATCGACTGGTGCAATGCATCGATTATATTGATGCCGAATTTCATAATTAATTGCATTTCAATTGATTTTTCCCCATTTTCCCTTTTTTCTTATATTTCAATCTATTGAAAATATAAATACAATATTTTTACTGACAGGAAATATTATTTTATTTATGTTGAAATTTTGAATTTTAATGACTCTTCATTGTCAAAGTATTTTTTTGTAATTACTTTTTTAGGATTGCATAAAAATAACGTTAATTAAAAAGTGTCACCAGGGGCGTCACTATATGTAAGTCTGGGTAGACTATTAAAAGATTTCTAGAAATAAGTGAAGTTTCTTGAGTAAATTAATATACTTTGAAATATTTCATTTTGTGTATTTCATTTCGCCTATATCAGGGGCTGGCAACCTATTGAAACAGAAGAGCCAAGAGTTACAATTTACAAAATTTCTTAGTTTTTAAAGACCCACTAAGGATTTTCGTTTCGATATATATATATATATATATATATATATATATATATATATATATATATATATATATATATATATATATATATATATATATATATATATATATATATATTAAAAAGAGAGTTTGAAAACTATAAATCAGTAATATATCAATGTTTGTTGATACTCATGAATTTTTGGCACTACCTTTTTCAATTGCATTTTTTTGAAAAAATTCACTTGAAAAAGGTAGTGCCGAAAATTCGTGAGTATCAGAAACATCGATATATTATTGATTTATAGTCTTCAAGCTCTATTTTTAATAAATTCAATGGAAAAAATAATCAGTGGTGAAATTGAAAGAAATAAATGTTCTTATAATAATATATATATGTATTTCTTATTATTTTTATTTTTCTTATTATTATTATTATTATTATTATTATT
This sequence comes from Schmidtea polychroa, assembly GCA_959609185.1. Classification (NCBI taxonomy): domain Eukaryota; kingdom Metazoa; phylum Platyhelminthes; order Tricladida; family Dugesiidae; genus Schmidtea; species Schmidtea polychroa. The sequence continues at coordinate 5,768 of CAUHTR010000122.1, forward strand.
ATTATTATTATTATTATTATTATTATTATTATTATTATTATTATTATTATTATTATTATTATTATTATTATTATTATTATTATTTTGTTTTTTATAATTTTTATTATTTTTCAATAGAAAAACTTTTAAAATCAATAATTTCGTCAAGTTCTCCGATAGTAAAATTCGTAGAGAAATTATCCATTTATTTTAAAAGTTGAAATGATTATTATTTCAAACAGGAAATTCCTCTTGAATAATTCTTCTCTCTGTAGATTCAAAATGTTTTTTTCTCGTTTCATGAATAAATTTATAAAAGCTTTCATGTGGAATTAGCAATTTGTTTGATAGGTGAAGTTCTTGAGTTTGATTGATAAGCTGAGATCAGGGAGGTTGGGAGAAACTAAAAATCACAACATGTAATTGAATCGAAATTTCAGGAGAAATTTATTTTCTCTTGTCATGAGATGGATAATATTGCGACGAGAGCGAATTATTTCGATGGAGTGAATATTGTTTGGTGAGAACTAAATTTCATAAATTAAGACAAAATATTTTCATTGGAATAGCAAAAGGCTACCACGACAAACTCCATTTCTATTCCTTTGCAAATGACCCATCATCATAACATGTGTTGAGGTTGCAAAAGTAAATTATTCTAAAGTGAGGTTGAAAAATTAAATTATGTTAAATTGAATAATTTCGAGTAAAAAGAAAACCGAAATTGAACGAAAGATAATGGGGATCAAGCAGAAAAGTAATGATAAAGAAAGATATGACGAAAACAGAACTATAAAAGGTTACAAATAGATACGAAATGGAAAAATGTGCAAATCAGAGGAATTAGAATGTGAAATGTTATCGAAATTGAAGCTGGAAAACGGAAAAGGTGTATATTAGGGAAAGGTGAAGAAGTCAGTGAGCAAGAAATTGTTAGATAATGATTAGAAATTGTCGAAAAACAGTCAAATATTGAAAAACATAAAGTATTAATTAATTAATTAATTAATTGGCTAATGAAAAATCCGAGCTAATGGGAAGTCCGAGACAATGAAGAACCCAATCGATGAAGAAAACCCGAGCGCGGCAATTTGGACGAATAAAAAAACTGGGAATTTAGAGGGCAATTAGCTAAACAGTCTGATAAACGAGAATAAACAAAAGAAGAGGAATTACTTGAATCGTCAACAGAAACGATAATTAAAGAAGTCGTCTGTTAGAGGAAACCAATACGGTCAAAAACGGAGGAATTACAACGATTATTGAAGTATATAAGGAAACTCTAAATTCAGATAATCGGCAGTGTCCTCAGGTAGAGACGAAGAAACTGACAATAGGAATTTGAGGAACAAAGTCAAGAACTGAAAAAGGAATTATAAAAGGAACTGAAGAGGTAGAAAGGGAGTATTAAAGGAGTTTGGATCGAAGAGTGGAATATAAAATAAAAAGGTGAAACTTATTTTTAAATCGCACAGGGTCGAGACTTTCCAGAGCTAAGCTAGATCAGGAAGTGTAAACGAAATGGTGTTTAACTAAAAGTTGTTAACATTTATTGAGAGTTTTAAATTTGCTGTAAACAAATATACGTTGGGAGTTTGTATTTATTAAATTTGGGACACGTGAAGTCAGAGTAACCGACAGTTGACTTTTTAGTATTATAACACCCAACACATGGATCAGGCTGAATTTTTCATTTAGCTTTTTATTATCGAGTTTTTGCTTTTAATTGATCTTTCCACCTCTTCCTAGTTTAAATGATGACAATCGTACCAATTCTTGGCAAACGTCATTTGAAATTTCTTCTTTACTTTATTCTTTGAGTCCCTTAGGGACAATACGACCCACGAGCAGATGAAAAAAAACACTATTATTACATATTTGTTTTACAGCCTTGATAAACCCATATTCCCATCGGTCAGTCCCTATCTTTTACCCCACTCTAGGGCGTCAAAAAGTTCATCCAATTTACCGTTTTGTATTCCATTATATTTTTCATACATGAATTTGAGTTTTTTTCAATCTGCCTATGCTGGTCACACTTTTATTGTGAAAATTATTTATTATGAAAATTATTGGTTGTAAAAGTACCAATAGAATTTGTAAATATTTATATTTTAAATTAAATTAAAATTAAAATTAAGTATATATATGCAAATTTTTGTTTATATTTTTGTTCAAAACAAATCTCTAAAAATAAAAGGACAAACAATACCTCAGAAGCAGGGTTGCCAGTTTTCCTAAATGACATATCGGGATTTAATAAAAAAAATTAAATCAAAATTTTTTTATTTACAGAATAAATACAGAATAAATAATATGTGTATTAATAAAAAACAAAAATTCTTTTTATAAACAATTAATTATTAATTATTTTAATTAAATATTCCTTTTTTTAAAAGTATTTTTAAAAAAAACATCATACTATTATATTTACATACCTAAAATATTTAAATAAACCTGAATTAAAACAAACCGTTAATACACATTATAATTAAAAATTATAAAAAATTATAAATATTATTAATAATAAAAGTTTATTATGATACTGTGACATTTATTGTTAATCCGAACTATTATCATGCTGGCAGGAGCGACATTTTATCATACTGAAACTGAACGCAGATAAAAATTGATAAATTGACATGCAATTTTTTTATTTTTTGACATTAAATTTTAAAAATAGTGCTTATCAACTTAAAAAAAACTTTAATTCGTGGTACATCGAAATTTACGGTGATTCGGGAATTGGCGATTACATATCGGGAATTGAAAATAGAGTTTCAATATCTGAAAAACCCCGACGAAATCGGGACACCTGGCAACCGTGCTCAGAAGCCAAATATAAATTCAATCGAATTGAACAAGTCAAACTAGTTGCACGATCCAATTCGAACATGTGTAACGAAGATTTTGAAGTTTTCGCTGAAGTCGAACAAGTTACTGAAGTTGAAGAAACTGAAGCTGTTGAATAAATCGAACAAATTACATTTCAATCAAAATATTTTATAAATAAACTTAAGTATCCAATTTCACCATTGATTTCTTTTCCATTGTATTTATTAAAATGCTTAAAGACTATGAATCAGTAAATTATCGATGTTTTTGGTATTCACTAATTTTCGGCACTGCCTTTTTCAAATATATATAGATTGTCCTCAATTGATAAATAATTTGCCTAGTGCTAGGGTTGTATTTGACATTGACAATTTCTTAAGTGGAGATGAGAAGCTTCAAACTCCTGCCAAGAAAAAAATGAGAGCCTTGTTTACGTAATCAATGTAGGAAGAGAAGTACAATGAATACACAATCGCTGACCGGATCGAAGATGAAATTCAATATGAAGAACTAATAGATATACCTTTCAGAAGAATGTGAATTTACAAAAGACTAATGAAGAAATAAAGTACTTTAGTTATTCGGAATAATCTCTCGATTTATCCATTACATTTTGGATAATATGGGGATGAAAAACTTTGTTTAGTTTCGATGATTACGTTGCTTCTAATATGTGATCCATTGTCTGAGTGCACATATTCTGGACAACCAAATTTAGTAACCCACTGTTCCCAAATTTATGTGCAACTGTTTCAGTAGTAATATCTTTATTTTTCTTTATGTCTTTATTTTTCAATATCTTTTTAGAATCGTCTGATAGATTTTTAAATACCTTTTCATCTTTGCATTAGCCTATCAATTAGCCTATCAATTTCTCCATTAATCTCGATGTTTTCATTATTTACGGCACCCAATACGCTTTTAGAACTTGTTTCAGATTTGGAGTCTGGTATATCATACATCTTAACATTACGTCTCTTCTGTGGCTCTTTATGTTGTAGTTGACATTATTCACATCTTGGAAGACTTGATAGTGTATCAGCATTTGTGTGATCTTTACCCATTCGATATTGAATCTCCATATCATATATTTTTAATTATGCCTTCCACATGCTGAATTGTGATGTATTTGGAGAATCCCATTTTAGAAACCGTTTAAGTGCCTGATGATCTGTTTGTACAATAAACTTCCTGCCTAACAGATAATGTTTATATTTGAGAACAAGCGCATAAATGGACAGAAGTTCCTTTCGAGTGATACAATACTTACGCTGTGATTTTGAAAGACATTTCGATCCATACGCTATTACCCTTTCGAAGCTATTTTGAAACTGAGATAATACAGCACCGATGCAGTCATGTGAAGCGTCTGTACCAAGAATAAAAATACCATCATCGAATTCAGAATTGGAGTTACCGTTAATGATTTCTTCAGTATATGAAAAGCTTCTTTACTCCGTTCATTCAATACAATTCCGTTTTCATTCCTCAGCATCGTCGATAATAGTTCTGCTTTCTCTGCGTAATCCTTAATAAATTGTCTATAATACGTACAAATTCCAAAAAAAGTGTGTAATTCTTGAATTGTTGACGGGATATTGATGTTTGTTGTATGAAGTTTTCGATGATGCGTTCGTGCTACTTGTGTACTATCTATTTATGTGCTATCCTATGTAGGTTATTAAGTTTTTATTAATGTTTATGCAAGGAAGAAATATTGTAGAGCCCAGCCGAGTCACCAGTAGATGAACTGTCTCGGGACAGCTGGGTGAATGTGTGTATTGCTATTACAATAAAAATAATAATGAACTAACAATAACAAATTTACAAACAGGAACTTTTATTTATAAAATAATTAAAGTAAAACCTTTGTTGAGGTAGTGTCAGTTGAGTTCGGTATCCAATTTCGGAGTTGGACTTTGACTTTGTCTTGATACTGTGAATTGAAATACAAATCTTTGGCTTTGACTAATTATTAGGATTTGAAATTTTGCTTCTATTTTTTATCTTTCAATTCTATTTTTTATCTTTGAATTGAAATATGAATCCTTGACTTTGGCTTATTGTTAGGATTTGAAACTTTACTTCTATTTTCTATCTTTGAATCGAAATTTAAATCTTTATTGTATATTTTTATTGTCAATATTTGTATAGCGATAATTTATTATAGTAAATTATCGCTATATAGTTTTTTTAATTCTTTTTCCAGCGCGACCTACACTCGATAAAATAACAAGGCGTCGTAAAACCTTGTTTAAAAATAAATAAAATATATAACTGTACATTACAATGTTATTTATGGGTGTAATTTTATCCGGATCCACTTTAATACCTTCTCCACTTACGATATGGCTCAAATATTTCACTTCTTTCTGAAGGAAATAACATTTATCTGATAATATTTTAAGTCCTGCCTCCTTTATTCTTAATAATATTTGTCGAAGTCTCTGATTATGTTTCTCTAACGTTTTCCCAAAAAATCAACACATCGTCGAGATAAATCACACAAGATTCCCAATTTTAATTTTGTAAAATTATACTCATCATGTTTTGAAATGTAGTCGGAACTGCGCATAATCCGAAAGGCATTCTTGTAAATTCAAACATCTGTATTCGTTTAGCTATACCTGATGGTATCCAATAGCCATATCTAAAGTTGTAAAATATTTTGCATTGCCTATGGAATCAAATATTTCAGTGCTACTAGGTATCGGAAATATTGGTCGAGTTGTTTTCGCATTCAAAGCTCGGTAATCAACGCATATACAAATATCACAATTTTGTTTACGATACCAATTGGGAAATTCCACGGAGATCTACTTGGTTGTACGATTCCACAATCTAGCATTTCTTTCAAATAACTTTCAACCCCTGGTTCGCTCTCTTTTGGTATCCATCTAGGATTAAACGCTATAGGTTTTTCATCTGTTGTGTTGATATAATAATGATCACATTTGTTTACCTAATATCCAAAGATCAGTGTTCGTTTAAGCAATTCCACTTTTCTCTTGTTGTGAAAATATAGGATCAATTTTATTCATAATCTTCTGTACTATTTCTGCTATTTTGCCCGCTCTGTAATTATTTCAAGTGATGATAACGCTCTAACTTCCTTTCTATCATAATATTTTATCCTATATCTGCACTCCGCGGTCAACTCAAACACGGTCGACTGGTAAACATGAATTTGCGAATGTTTCAGTTTGTATATTTTTGACCACAAAGGGTAAAACTTTCAAAGGTTTTGGCGAGAAGACCAAACAACTTTCCCTCAATGTTTTCGTTCATCTCCAAAACGCATATGATCTCACTAATTGTAAAGGAAATTTATTCGAAAATCTAATAATATTTTTTGTAAATAAATGTTGTGAGAGGAAATAAATTGAAATTGAAAACAGATTTACAAGTTCAACAAATTTCCTTAATGGTAATTTGATCGTTTGTAGAATTCTGTGAAATAAATTTATTATAATTGCCCTGGATTTTATTAAATTCACTAAATATTTATTTTATTTTCTTTTTCATTCAAAATCAGTGGCATCAATTTTCATAGGATTTATTGGTTCTAGGTAAGTTGCGAAAGTTTCCAATATACAGCTAAGAGTATAAATTTGAAATAATAATATTAAAAACCTCATCCGAACATCACTTCTACAAAATATATCAAAAAAGAAAAAACTAAAAATATTTAAAAATGATTATTCACACAAATTATAAAAATTCATAAATTAAATAATTGTTTTTTTAAAAACTTTTTTAAACAATTATTTAAAATTAAAATATTTTTATTTATTAAAAAGCTTGACTATGAATCATTAATATATAAAAAATATATCGATATATTTACTGATTCATAGTCAAGCTTTTTAATAAGTACAATTGAAAAGAAATCAGTGGTGAAATTTGAAAAATAAAGTTCTTATAATAAAATAATTTTACCAATAAATTTAGTAATTTTTATAATCATCCAGCTCATGTAAAAAATTGGTTTAGCATTTTATTATTTTTCCATGTACCACTCAAAATAGAGCATTACAAACGCAAAACTTCATCATTTGCATACACATTCCTTATTGGTGTATCGAATGGTTAAGGATTAGAGTCTATGCCTTAAAAGATTCCTCTGTGTTACACACTAACATTACATTTATTATCTATCCCATAGACCTAAATTAAATTGAGATGCTTTATGAGTCTACCCAGGTGTAAAGTCATATGTAAAAGTATTGTGCTTTAACCCACATCGAATGCTTGTAAATATCATAAAATCATAACAAATTGAGAAAATTTGTCATTAAATTAATTTTCATGAAATCTCGATATAAGCAAAGCAAATTCAAACATTAAAAAGCGTTATAAAATTTCTAGGGTGCAATTATATGTAGATGACCCTACCAGTATACTGCAATACAGTATCAAATTGTTAGTTTCGTAAGTCGATGTAAGATTAACACACGCTCTCTTGATCTGACTCCAAAGATCAATGTTCACAAATAAAACGCAACACTCTTTTCGATACTAATATTTATTTATAAAATTTAAGTACAAATATGATTTAAAAAGTAATAAAAAACAAAAAAAAATAATTCCCAAAAACTTGTCGCTACTAAGAAAAGATATCGGTTATACAAACCGTCCTCAGGTATTTCGAAGACGGTGAATTCAGGATCCTAATTGATCAACAGCGCCGCTCAACAATGAAAGGAAAAAGACGAAGGATGCCCGAAATTTAGCGCGATCGATTACTAATCAGAAATTGGTAGTAACATTTTCTTAAATGCTTACAATCTGTTATTTAGGAAGATTACGCAAGCAAATCAGTTCCCCTAGAAAACACGCTTATCCGAATAAAAAAGCAACCCTTGCTAAACTGTTACAATAGATGGCCAATTGATGACCACTAATGAAGGTCAAACGAACGTGACGCAGAATTTGTCTGCTTAGAGAAGATGCCATTTATAAATGATATAATATTTTTTTAAGATTGTTTTCAAAACCAGCGAGAAGTTTCATTAGTCCGTAAAACCAATATGTAATTAATAATGTAAATAATTACAAATTCCTTTTAATCATTGATGCTCGAAGACACTTGGTAACGCATTTATAACGTATAATTTATTTTCGTACAATTTGTTTTTATCATCTACTTGTGCATATTACTTTTCCGCGTAAAATTAACAGTATGCTTGGCGTCCTTGGTTGGAAAAAGGTTGAGAAACACAGATCAAGATAATACATCAACCAATTTTTGGTTAGCTATACATAATTTTTTTTGTCAAATTTTTGAGTGGGTAACAAATTTTAACTTGTTGAAATAATTACATGAAAAAAGCGAAAACAATGTTTAAGAAATATTTTCCTATTATTAAAGTACATAAAGTTTCAACTGCAACTCATGTCAATGGGGAGTCTTACAATTTCCCTTGCAACAAACACATAAGTCATACTTAAATTCCTCATTTCCTCTTTCATGTTTCATTGTCAATGATAGAGGACTTTGAATAATTGATCAGCGTTTTTTTCACTAACTTTAATAATAATAATAATAATAATAATAATAATAATAATAATAATAATAATAATAATAATAATAATAATAATAATAATAATAATAATAATAATAATAATAATAATAATAATAATAATAATAATAATAATAATAATAATAATAATAATAATAATAATGATAATAATAATAATAATAATAATAATAATAATAATAATAATAATAATAATAATATTAATAATAATAATAATAATAATAATAATAATAATAATAATAATAATAATAATAATAATAATAATAATAATAATAATAATAATAATAATAATAAAAATTATAATAATAATAATATTAATATTAATAATAAAAATAATAATAATAATAATGATAATAATAATAATAATAATAATAATAATAATAATAATAATAATAATAATAATAATAATAATAATAATAATAATAATAATAATAATAATAATAATAATAATAATAATAATGATAATAATACTTTAAAAGTTTTAAGTAAATAATTTAAATAAATTTCAATAAGTAAAAAGAAATCAAAATGTTTTAAATTGGAAACAGGAAATTAATATCTTTATTTAATTAAAAGTAGCCGAGTAAAAATTCTAAAGGGAAAATTCAACGGATAAAATTCATTAATATTGTTGAGAGCCGCATTTACAGTTGGTTTCTAGTGCTGGGAAAATATAATATAAATTATGATATTAATTATTAATATTATTATTAAATTAGGTTGAAATTGCCGCCGATTTATTTACTTAATGTTTTTAGAAAATTTAAATTAAATTTAAAATTTTTTTCAATGAATTTTAAATTCATAATTTATAGTAATATATATAAGTGGTTCATAAACTTTTTAGATGTGGGGACCACCAAATTTGAATTTTATTTTACGCGGATCAGCAGTTATTTGATAAAGTAATTTAGCATGTTTAACTTTACGTTTTTATTCATTGTCACCCGCAATAAATAGACCACTGTAACTCTCAAATTGACAGTAAGCTCAATTGATAGTCATTAGTAATGCGATTGCCATGGGGTGGAATGTCAGATATAGTTTAATGTGAAGGCTATACCTGTTTCTTTGTACAAAGGCGAGAAATGTTTAGCTCGATGTTGGTGAGATTTAATCGCAGATCACCCTCCACATCCAACTTGTTTCTGCATTCCTTGTGAGTGTCGAAAACCAAGCTTCATAAAAATACGTTGTTGTGAAGGAGCGCATTTTTAAATCAGCTTCCACTATTCCATCGCAAGATAGCTCTAGCCGCTGTTTTCGTACAGAAATGTTCCAGTGTCTACTGCAAAGGGATTTTGAGCCCAGTTGTTGGTATTTACGGTGGTGTGAAAATAGGTACAGAATTGTTGTTGCAAGCCTGCCAAATGTTCGCTGATATCGTATTTGCCACTTCACTATGAGCAAAGCTACTGTCTTTGAGGTAACTGTCCCGGTTCAGGAAGGCTGAGAAATCCAATTGTTGGATATAATTCTGCAAACAGTTAAATCTCTTCACTATTGATGCAATTTGGTCGTTGACATCATAGATGGTGTAATTTCCTTGTAACCTTGTGTTGAGATCATCCAGACGTGAAACAATAACTGCCAGGTAAGCAAGCAGACAAATCCATGCTGGATCATCTAAGGTTGCCCGTTTTTGAAATGGATGATCAATAAAGAAACTCTGGGCCCCTTCTCATAACTCAAATAATCGAGTAAGAACCTTTCCACTGGATAGCTATCTTACTTCAGTGTGCAAGAGTAATTGTAAGTGAATGCTTCCTATTTCCTCACAAATGATATGGAATAGTCGCGATTGAAGTGAACAACACTATAATGTAATTCACAACTTTCACTGCCGTGTCCAATACATTTTTGAGGCGTGGGGCATTTCCTTTGTTGCTAAAGCCTGTCGATGAATGCTGCAGTTTATCCAAACAAAAAATTTATTTCACTGTAACAATCAGTTCACTGTGTATTCCTAACATGGAGGGAACTTCTATTTATTTTTATAGGTTCGCAATAAATATATTATAAATATTTGCAACATAGATCTTAGCTATTTTTATAAATACATAAGAACATATTTGCGGACCACCAATTGGCCTACCGCTGATCACAGTTTAAGAACCGCTGATGTAGACACCGCCATTTAGCTTAATTCAGCCATGTGGTGACTCTGTGAATGGTAACTGCATTAGAGTTTTCAATTATTCACTATAATTACTTTTAACTGCCATCATAATTTTAGCATTTGGTTCTCACGCCATTGCAATCTTATTTCTTTGAATTCAACTTTTTCTTTCTTTTTTCCCGCTTATCTCAACTACTTATCAGTGATTCCCGATGTCCTTCATTTTGTAATTCAGACCTGAATATCTGCTATATAATTTCTAAGGGCTAAAAACTTCATCAAATTCATCCTTATGTCTCCTCAGATACTTAAAGAAATAAAAAAAAATTTAAAAAAAATTAAAAAAAAATTTTTTTTAAAAATGGGAGATAAATCAAGATCTTGATATTTCACTGTTTGTCTTCAGAAGAGTGACTTTTTGTCATATGTGGTGAAAAATAACTGTTGAATACGAGTTCAAATCCTTATCAAAATAGAAATTATTGAATGAATACTTTAGTGAAATGAAAATTTCAAAATAATAATATTGTAATGCAGACCTACACAACATACGGCCCATGAACACTTTCTATAAAACTCCTAAAAATGTCAGAAGAGATTGATATTTTAAAAAATAAATCTAAATATATATTGCACATGATACCAATGTCTAATAGGAGTATACAGTCTTTTCCAGTAACTACTCATTTGGCCTCAACTATTTTCCTTGAAATTTTTGGTCCTCAAAGCTTCTTTAGTTGTGCAGAATGTTGTATAATATGTCACTTATCCAATCTAGTCACTTTGAACTCAATGTATGACAAATGACTAGGAAATGTTTGTGTATATGGAATGTTAGTAAGTAGATTGGGTGAATATGAATGAGCTGTATCAATAACGACACTTAAACTAGTAAGACTCCATTTCTACACTATGTAATTCGGTCTGCTACATGGATGAGAAAGTATATATCGAAATTTACTTTAACAACTAATACATAATAAACATAGATTTTAGTTTTTTTGTAACAATATCATTTTCTGGAACACTCGATTCAATAAAACAGAAATCTTTACAGAAACACTAATCTTAAGATGGTAAACATATTACATGTCCTTAGCTCTTTTTAAGTTTTTCTGCCTAAAACGATAAGATGACATTTAGATTCTTCGTATCAGTAGAGATGTTGGCGACCTTTAGGCCAATAAGGAAACTTTAAAATACTTCAATACAATTCCAATGAAAAAAAGAAAAAGTACTTTGTATTATTTCGTTGATTGATTGAATAATTTTATTAAAATCCTTTTTTGTTCAGATTTAATGTTCAATCGTAAGTCTCCAGATGTAGTGAAAGAAATTATTCTTTTTCTGGGTGACGCTCAAGTTGGAAAGACTTCGTTGATCAAAAGGTTTATAAATGAAGAGTTCGAGGAAAAGTACACTCCAACTGTCGAAGATGTATATATAAGACAATATGAAATAAATGATTGGGCATATTGTATAGAATTTCTTGATACTAGTGGCCGGTATACGTTTCCAGCTATGAGACGACTCAATATCAGTAAAGCCACAGCTTTTGTTTTGATGATATCAATGACCCAGAGTAATTCCATTGAATCGTTGTCGCAATTATGGGATGATGTGCTTGAAGAGAAAGATGAAGGTGTATTCAATAAACTTCCAGTCGTTATTATAGCAAATAAAAGCGACCTATTAAGCCAATATCAAATATCAGAAAATGACATTCACCAATGGGCCAAACAACGCAATGTACCAACTGACAATGTCATTGTTTGTTCATGTAAAGATGAAAGTGGAGTCTGGGATGTTTTTCAATCCTTATGGGAACAGAAAGTGAAAACGAGTCCACACTTGAAAATCTCTCCAAGATCTAATCAGAAAATTTACAAAAAAACCACAGAAATTTCACCAACATTGTTACAGTTGACACCGACAAAAAACTATAATTCGTCCCGACGTCGATTTAGTGCTTTTGTTGGATTTAGTGAACCGAAATCGCCTAGGAAAATGCTACAGAACTCATTGATCAACTCGGCAGCTGGCAGCAGTGATAGGCGAAACAGTCGACCAAGTATGAGTAAGTTGAACCAAAGTCGAGGATCAAAGTTTGCAGCAAGATCAACAGAAATAATCAAGCTTGATTGTGTTATTACATGAATTTTGGTTTCCAAGTCACAAAATATGTTTAAAATATTTAGAATTTATTGTTACATTTTAACCTGATTGAATTTGACAATTGATATTTATATTTTTCTGTTGCACTTGTATTGTTCATTCCAAATCTGATTTATTTATGAAATAATATCAAGTTTTTAATTACTATTTATTATTATTATTATTTTTATTATTATTATTATTATTATTATTATTATTATTATTATTATTATTATTATTATTATTATTATTATTATTATTATATTATTATTATTATTATTATTATTATTATTATTATTATTATTATTATTATTATTATTATTATTATTATTATTATTATTATTATTATATTTAATAAAAAAGATGTTCTATTATTAGAAAAATTAGTTATCAACCCCTCCTCAACTTTCAACCCAATATCGTAAATTTATTAAAACAACTTTATTTTAATAGATATTTCTTGTTTTATTAGTTCAAATTGGCTCTTAAAGATTTGTGAGATAATTTCAAATTTAGCTTGTCAAATCCATTTAAATTGAATAAATATACCAGATTGGGAAACGCATCAAACTGAGTAGCAGGGAAATTTAATTGAGCTCTGAATGGGCATTATTGAATTCCCATATTCAGGGAGTTTTATTTAATTTTGAACTGTGATGTGAATTTACATTTCAAAGGGGCCGATTTCGTGTTTTGTTAGAATGGATGTAGAATGTCGGATAAAGCTATATATATATATATGTGTGTGTGTGTGTGTGTGAGAATTTTATTAATAATTTAAATTTATTTAATTAACTAATACCGGTAATTATTTTGCATGATTATATTTTGTTTAAATTAGACACAAATTAAATTTTAATAAAATATATACGTAGGTTGATGGACAACTCTATGCATTATGTCATTAAAACGCAGATTAACAGTCGAGATTCACTTTGAAAAGTTACAAGAATAAAATTAGGCATTCTTCTATCTATAAAAATTTGTTTCTTCTAAAATGATGATGCATCTTTACCGATAACAAATTGTACATATTCTTTTGTTTTGATGGGATATATTGCATGTTTTGAATTAAGACCAAGTTGATGACCAGCTAATACTGATGCTTCAACCCGAACTCGACGAATCATTAATTTAGCATCCACTAATTGACAAGTTGGTTCTCCAGTTTTTGAAAATAGTGATAATGCCGAATCAGATCGTTTCAATCTGATGTGTACATTAACTCTAGGAAGTAGATATTTAGGTTGATTCATGAAATCAAACTGTAGTGAGGAGCACATTGTGGAAACCTTTGAGTCTTTAATCCAATTTTTTTCTTTCTTCAGAACTTCCATGTCCCATATATGTAAGACAAGTATTTTTAGTATCACTATTATAATTTAAAATAGTTTCAATTATTGCTTTATGTGTATACGTATTGTTTCCACCATCAATCTTAATTTGATTAAATCCAAGAATTGCATCTTTAAAAAGTGTATGAAACATGTTATTGTTTGGTTTTATATATGAAGTATCGACCAAATCTTTTCTGTCGAAATTTATAACTTTAATTTGAACAGTTAATAATGTATCATTCAAATCCAAATAGTCAGTTTGAGAAACATTAATATAAAATTCAACATCATTTCTACTATCAGTAAGGGAATTCATTGGAAATACTTCTTCAAATGCGTCTTATTCAATAACTGTTTGAGGCGCTGGTCGATCTAAAATGGACAATTCAGATTTACCACAAATCATTTGTGGAATATAGTTCCACTTCCTTTCTTTCGTTTGTTTATATATCTCCCATGTTTTCTACGTTTCGGTTGAGATCCCCTTGTTGGATTATATTCAGATTCTTCAGCCTAAAAAATGCTTGCTACACAGGGTATCAGCGATGTTACATTTAGGTAATGCTTTACTAATTTCAAATAAAGCGTTTGTTTTTAAGGATGGTAATATTTTTTTATCATTCATTATCACATCATTTGCGGTTTTCATACCAAAACTGCCTAAACGCTTAAGAATCGGTAATGCAAATCGGCCAGTGGTTTTCAACCAACCTGATAAGTACTGTTTACCGATAAAATATGGTATTCCCTCACCAGTTTGACTGTTACTATACAATGAAAATATATCTGGATTAATCATCTAATTCACGGAAATGTAATGTCAAATGAGTTTTTGAATCTTTTGGAAATTTAATTGAGTTTTCCACTATCGTCACGAATATTAATTTCTATATTGTTTATACATGTTCTTGCTACTGGAAAATACATGGGATTTTGTATTTGCACAACTTCATCTTGTTCATATTCTTTAATCCATACCGCTTTCAGAAGAGAAACCAATGAATCTCCAACATTTATTGGGTCAATAATATCACTGTAAATAAACATTTGCTTTTGATGATTAAAAGATTTTTCCTTAGCAAATTCCAGCAAATTGTCTCTCATTATATACTTGGTTCTCTAATTCTAATGTTTTGACTAAGTTTTAATCGAATACAATTTCTTTTATGTTTTCACGGAGACTGAATTCGAATATATTTTCTTAAATTTCGAAGGTATTGAAAATATGAGAGCAATTGAACGCGATATAGTTAAATAAGTCTTGAAGATTTTTGATGTATAAATTATCAGTAAATGTAAAAACTGATTCACTTATTGCAGTATATGTTAACTATGATAACTGATGTCAGAAGTTAAGCAAACACAACAAGACACTTGCACTCGACGTTCTTTCCAACCACTATCGCTTTCAGAATACCTAATATAGAGGTATAAAGAATAATGGCTCTTTTGGCTGAACACAGTAAGCCATATCCTTTGAACAAACTTAATTTTTTAGCACAACAAACAATGAAAAAACATCAACAAAAAAAATAATGGCATCAAAACAAACCAACCCAACAAACATTTCACAAACACCCAACGACGACGAAAACACACACATGATGGAAAATACCAACTACTACTATAACCCAAACACCAGCACGGATAATACACACACCATAAATTCAGTTAATAACTCCAGAACAAATATCCCCAACTACTTTAGTGATGAAAATGGGACACACCAAAAATGGTTAGAATTAGCTAAGATAACCCTAACCTTATCCGGAAAAAAGTCGACGAAAACGCCATATTCGAATATAATTGCCGCACTCCCAAATAGCAAAATGAACGAAATCGCTGACCAAATCGACGAAATTTCAAAAAGCGAAGACCCGTTCAATAAGCTTTGCAACGTTCAAACAAATAAAAACAAAATCAACAGGAGAAAATTGCTGGAATCATGTCTCNTCTTTACCGATAACAAATTGTACATATTCTTTTGTTTTGATGGGATATATTGCATGTTTTGAATTAAGACCAAGTTGATGACCAGCTAATACTGATGCTTCAACCCGAACTCGACGAATCATTAATTTAGCATCCACTAATTGACAAGTTGGTTCTCCAGTTTTTGAAAATAGTGATAATGCCGAATCAGATCGTTTCAATCTGATGTGTACATTAACTCTAGGAAGTAGATATTTAGGTTGATTCATGAAATCAAACTGTAGTGAGGAGCACATTGTGGAAACCTTTGAGTCTTTAATCCAATTTTTTTCTTTCTTCAGAACTTCCATGTCCCATATATGTAAGACAAGTATTTTTAGTATCACTATTATAATTTAAAATAGTTTCAATTATTGCTTTATGTGTATACGTATTGTTTCCACCATCAATCTTAATTTGATTAAATCCAAGAATTGCATCTTTAAAAAGTGTATGAAACATGTTATTGTTTGGTTTTATATATGAAGTATCGACCAAATCTTTTCTGTCGAAATTTATAACTTTAATTTGAACAGTTAATAATGTATCATTCAAATCCAAATAGTCAGTTTGAGAAACATTAATATAAAATTCAACATCATTTCTACTATCAGTAAGGGAATTCATTGGAAATACTTCTTCAAATGCGTCTTATTCAATAACTGTTTGAGGCGCTGGTCGATCTAAAATGGACAATTCAGATTTACCACAAATCATTTGTGGAATATAGTTCCACTTCCTTTCTTTCGTTTGTTTATATATCTCCCATGTTTTCTACGTTTCGGTTGAGATCCCCTTGTTGGATTATATTCAGATTCTTCAGCCTAAAAAATGCTTGCTACACAGGGTATCAGCGATGTTACATTTAGGTAATGCTTTACTAATTTCAAATAAAGCGTTTGTTTTTAAGGATGGTAATATTTTTTTATCATTCATTATCACATCATTTGCGGTTTTCATACCAAAACTGCCTAAACGCTTAAGAATCGGTAATGCAAATCGGCCAGTGGTTTTCAACCAACCTGATAAGTACTGTTTACCGATAAAATATGGTATTCCCTCACCAGTTTGACTGTTACTATACAATGAAAATATATCTGGATTAATCATCTAATTCACGGAAATGTAATGTCAAATGAGTTTTTGAATCTTTTGGAAATTTAATTGAGTTTTCCACTATCGTCACGAATATTAATTTCTATATTGTTTATACATGTTCTTGCTACTGGAAAATACATGGGATTTTGTATTTGCACAACTTCATCTTGTTCATATTCTTTAATCCATACCGCTTTCAGAAGAGAAACCAATGAATCTCCAACATTTATTGGGTCAATAATATCACTGTAAATAAACATTTGCTTTTGATGATTAAAAGATTTTTCCTTAGCAAATTCCAGCAAATTGTCTCTCATTATATACTTGGTTCTCTAATTCTAATGTTTTGACTAAGTTTTAATCGAATACAATTTCTTTTATGTTTTCACGGAGACTGAATTCGAATATATTTTCTTAAATTTCGAAGGTATTGAAAATATGAGAGCAATTGAACGCGATATAGTTAAATAAGTCTTGAAGATTTTTGATGTATAAATTATCAGTAAATGTAAAACTGATTCACTTATTGCAGTATATGTTAACTATGATAACTGATGTCAGAAGTTAAGCAAACACAACAAGACACTTGCACTCGACGTTCTTTCCAACCACTATCGCTTTCAGAATACCTAATATAGAGGTATAAAGAATAATGGCTCTTTTGGCTGAACACAGTAAGCCATATCCTTTGAACAAACTTAATTTTTTAGCACAACAAACAATGAAAAAACATCAACAAAAAAAATAATGGCATCAAAACAAACCAACCCAACAAACATTTCACAAACACCCAACGACGACGAAAACACACACATGATGGAAAATACCAACTACTACTATAACCCAAACACCAGCACGGATAATACACACACCATAAATTCAGTTAATAACTCCAGAACAAATATCCCCAACTACTTTAGTGATGAAAATGGGACACACCAAAAATGGTTAGAATTAGCTAAGATAACCCTAACCTTATCCGGAAAAAAGTCGACGAAAACGCCATATTCGAATATAATTGCCGCACTCCCAAATAGCAAAATGAACGAAATCGCTGACCAAATCGACGAAATTTCAAAAAGCGAAGACCCGTTCAATAAGCTTTGCAACGTTCAAACAAATAAAAACAAAATCAACAGGAGAAAATTGCTGGAATCATGTCTCAACAACAATAAACCCACAGATTTCCTTCGTCAACTGAAAAAAAATTGCAAGCAATCCCACCAGAAATAAGACGTATTCTTGGAGCCAGCAGCAATTCGGACGTAGAAACCTTAGTAGACATAGCAGATAAAATCAATGAAGAAATTTATCCTACTATATGCAGCACTCAAAACTACAACAGAATCAAAACAAATTATAACAACCAGACAAACAACAAAAACTGAATCAAACGAAATATCAAACCAACTAATAAACACATTGATTAGCAAATTCGATGAATAATTATCGAAAACAGACAAATAAAAGCAGAACTAACCGAATTAAAAGAGAAATACAACAAGCAAAATTTTAATTCAAACGAAACTAGAGAACTATACAATAGAAACAATTACAATACAAACCAACCACCAGATAATCATTACAGACAAAACTACAACCAATCATCAGACGGAAACAACAAGCAGAACTACAGCCGCAGACAATCTCCAAGCAATCACTACAGAAACCGGTCAAACTCCCCAAACCGATACAACAACTACCGAAACAACAGCCCAGAAAAAGAATCAATAGATTATTTTGTAAATAAAATCTATTGCTATTTCCACAACAAATTCGGGGGCAAAGCATACAAATGCACGAAACCCTGGGAATATCACAAGATATAGCAGGAAAACTAAAACCAACACTGTTGATAGCACCCACATTCAGTGACAAAAACAATACATTTTGGTGCATACAAATAAAACTGACTTTCTAATCGACACAGGCTCTTTAATACCACTACTGCCCACTACATGTAAAAAAACACAAAAAACTCAGAAAAATCACTAATAGCCGCAAACGGCTTGAGCATAAAAAACATTTGACCAACACTTACTAACCTTAACAGTAGATTTAAAAAAATACAACTGGTCATTCACAATCGCAGAGGTACAACAATAAATAACCAGAGATGATTTCCTGACACACTACCACTTAATAGTGGACTGCAGATACAAAAAAACTAATTGAAAACCTCATAACCTACAAGGAAACCAGCAAGATTAAAACAACAAACATTTCTAAAGTAGACATTGGCGTGATACAAACAAGCACACCAAACATTAAAACAATCAAAACAATGGAACACGTTCCCGAAATAACTGCACTTCTGACAATTTTGGATTAGTAGGAATAACATGGAAATGTGATTTTATAGAAGTACAAGATGTAACTGGAAAATATTAGAGTGGATTTAAAATAGATTTTAATAAATGTATCACTGCTTTAACTTTAGATAGCTTTAGATGGCGCCGTTGTAATTGAAAAGATTAACTGATGAAG
This sequence comes from Schmidtea polychroa, assembly GCA_959609185.1. NCBI lineage: Eukaryota > Metazoa > Platyhelminthes > Tricladida > Dugesiidae > Schmidtea > Schmidtea polychroa. The sequence goes on from CAUHTR010000122.1 coordinate 25,288, forward strand.
TCAGGTAAGACAATTTTTTCCCCTTTTGTATGCTAGCCATTCAGTAATTAAAAAATATTTCCATGGAAAACATGATAATAATGACTTCTATTTCAAAAATGTTAATGGGAAATATGAAGAAGTAATGAAAAATTCTGAAGCTAATTGTGTCTTAATAATGGACAGAGGCATAAAAAACTAATTTTGACAATTATATATATATATATATTTTTAAAATTTTTAATTTTTGTCCTGCTGTTTTAATATATCAATTTAATCTTAAATTCAGTTAATTATTCAAAATGTTTTATATTTGTTTAAGTAATGATAATAAAGTTTAACACTAGATTTACGGGTAAACTAGCCGCAAAAATAGGTATACTTAATTCGATAAACGAAATGAAGGAGCGGGTAGAAACGAGTAATTAATATTTACCTATATTTCATGACATATCTAAAAACCAACATATGTATTCAAAAAATAATAAATCAGTATTATATATATCAAGGGTGGGCACGCATGAGTTCAATGAGAGACATTTTCCGAAAATTTATTTTTTAAAGAGCCATCATAGTGAACTACATATTTTTTTTTATTTCATTAATTTGATTAAAAAGACTTAAACGCTATTAAAAACAATTATTTCAAAATTTAAGTAACAAACATAAAATATAATAAAAATCCATTAATAAAAAGTAATAAAATTTCTTGAATTAACGAAGACTTTTGGTCAAATCTTTGAAATTTGGTGTAAACTTTGTTAAAGCTGTTCGCTTCATAAAAAATCTTCTTACCAAATTTTTCAAAAAACACGAATAGAAAACTATACTAAAATATACAAACGACCGCAATATTGTACAAACAAAAATACTAACTAATCAAAATTCACTAAATTTCACTAAATTTATTTTCATTGCTTCTCTCTCGTTGTTATAACAAAGCGCCGCCTACTACAAAATAATTTTAAAAAGCAGTAAAATTTTCAAATTCAATTATCAATGAGCCGCAGTTTACTCAACGAAGAGCCGCATGCGGCTCTAAGAGCCGCATTTGCCCACCGTTGATATATATGTAGCATTAAAATTTAATAGATATGAAATTTGAAACCCGTCAAGTTGACGGGTTTCGTAAATCTAGTGTTAAAGTGAAAAGTTTTTGTTAAGTTACAAGAATGAAAAATGCTAATATTTTTCAAAAAACCTTTCAGTTCAGTCAAAATAATGAAAGAAATGACAAGTTTGAAAGATAATTCTTCTCAAATGAACGAAATTCTAAAGGAGATTCAATATATTATTGAATAATTTGTAACTCATTCAGCATTTGTCAAGAGGTTAACAAAGCGAGGATTTGAGGAATTGGATGCTGATTTGCTCAATTTTACTTAGAGCTAGTAGATAATTCCAATCAGGCAGGAAACAAATGGGAAGCTGATAATTTATTATTTCCTATGGTACGATTGAGTTTGAGCGCATAAACTGCTGGTAGAAGGATAGGAGATTACATCAAATTCAAATATTTAGAGAACGAAATTGACAACAGACAAGAATGGAAGTGTCATCTATAATGTCAGTAATAATTATAAAAAACGGTTAAAATTTTATTGAGGAAAATTCAAGAAACTATTTAAGAATTAAAATATTTTTAAAAAATAAAAAAAAATGAACGCGATTTGAAAAAAAATACAAATATTTAGAATTATGTGACAAAAACTCTACTGAATTCAATTTTACTATATGAGTTGTCGAGAAAATTAAGAAACTAGTTTCATTTCGGAAAGTTATTATGAACGCTAAAAAGTTCATTTAGCTTTATAATTTAAAAATTTGGAGATTAACTGAGAAAAAAATAATTTAAAATTTTAAAACTTATTTTAAATTGAAATAAAAACCAAATTAATCCATAAATTTGCAAATTAATATTTTGAAAAATATAATTTGTCAACATTATGAGCCATCTATTGGTTTGCATACAAACTTGCGTTATAAATCATTGGCTCTTAAAGCGAAGGTTCACGGATTACAAGTCTATGAAAGAGTCAAACATTAGTTTTAAATTTTTATTTAAAATGGTTAAATTATTTTAATATGCTAGATAGTATTATCAAACACGAAACTGAAACTATAAACTTAATTTTATTCTGAATTTACAAAGTCTATGGCTGACGTCAGTTTTATTTAAATTAAATGATCAAAAGTGAAGGAAAGATGGATACTTCGATTTGCATGACGAACTAAATTATTAGAAACCGACACTTGAAAAAGTCTGTTCAAATGACAATAAAAAATCATTCGTTAAGAATTGAAGCCCTTATAGATCAGCAAGCAAAGGATAAAGATGACAGCTGTCCGAGAATTTATTCATCTATAATAAAATGTTTGTTTTATTGTTTTATATATTACATTAAAATTTTAAAGAAATTCGAGCACCTTCTATTTTCCAATTTGGTGAAATGACATCTTTATCATCAATTTGGTACCCATTTATTGCTATTTTGACTAACCAGCTTTCATTATCTTTAAATTCTATTTCTTTGAGTTGTAACTTCAATTTCTGGTGAATTTTCATCGAATAAATTACTAATTGAAAACGACCGGACAGTTCCAGTTTTATCACAAACATATAGAAATTCATCTTTGGATAATGGATCAACTATCCAATTAAAGTCAATAATTTCTGAAACTTCAACTGATTTGAATTTATTAAACTTCATTTGATCAATATTTAATTTCCATAAGATTACATAACCACATAAATCCACACTTACAATGAATGAGTTAGTTTCTTTGATGCTTAATTTCGTTATTGATTCTAAATGTCCATATAATATATCAATTTGTTTGCCATTTTCTAAACTCCGTGCAATTATAGTATCATCCATTCCACCAGTGAATGCAACTCTCGATTTATTGTCACAAACTACTGACAAAACAACAATCTAATGACCTCTCAAAACAAATTTGGCATTATCTTTAATGGAATAATTTCTTCAAATTCGTCCTCATCAAGATCTGTTTCGCATTCTTCAATTACTTCGTCATATTCACTATCATTAGCATTTTTAAAATTCATACCATTTTCCATTTCGAAATGATCATGCAAAATGAATTTAAAAATCTTTATTTTCAAAACAAACTCAGGATTGACCAGAGGTATATGAACAAACTCATGACAGAACGTGGAACTATTTTCGAAAAATGATTTGTGGGAAAACTGAATAATGCATTTTTGATCGACCGATTCCTCAAGTCGTAATAGAATATGTGACATTGAAGACGAATTCTCATTTAATTCAATTGTTAATAATAAAAGTGATATTGAATTCAAGATAACTGGTTCACATATTGAATATCTTAATTTGAATGATATATTAAGTTAAAGGTTACAAATAATAATGGCAAAGAATTACCAGTTACTTCAGATGTAAAAACTAATAATTACTTGTTCCATATACTTTAGCGATGTTGTTGCAGGACTCAATAGTCAAAAAATTGAAGATGGAAACGGAAGATATATAGTATATATTATATACAAACAACTTTAATTGAAACTATTTTAAATTATAATAGAGATACTAAAAAAACTTGTTTAGCTTCTATGGGTTTTACCCCATTTGATAAGGAAAGAACAGCATTAATTTCTGTTTCAAAATTAGTTTTCCTATTTTCATTGCAAATCGATTTTATGGATCAATATTTATTTCCAGGAGTTAATGTTAATGTAACATTGAAAAGAAGCCCATCATCATTCAGTATACATTCTCTAACAGATGGACCAAATTTAAGGGTATTTGAAGCAAAATTAATTATTCGCAGATCAAAGTATAAATCTAGTAAATAATGGAATTAAATTATCACGGAGTAAGTTTTTCAATTACTAAATAATTTTATTTGAATAGTTCTATTCAATTTAATTAAACTGGAAAAATTTTGTTGGTGAATCAGTTGCAGGAGTATTCCCATTAGATAAAATTCCGTATCTAAACCAAAACCAAGCCATAGTCGTCAATACTCAATCGCCGACTCTCAATGGAGAACATCGGATTGCAATATATATTAAGTCTGATATAATACATTTTTTTGAATTAATGGGATATTATTATCCAGATGTGATGATATCAGAACTACAACAATTGGTAAACCAATCATATATAATATAATAATCCAGTACAAAAATACAATTACTCAAACATGTGGTCAACATTGTCTTGCATGGCTAAATTCTATGATTTAGTTCTGTGGCACGTTTGTTTTTGCATGCCGTAATTGTATAAACAATGTAGATTAATAAATATTATTGGAAAAATGACTTGTTATTTAATTAATTTGATTGGATATAATGATAATGCTGGTGGAATAATTATTAAATAATTATATATTATGAATGTAGATAATATTTTGAAATCAATGTATTGTTTATTTAATGATTTGCCTTATTGGGCTGGATATGAAGACCCTGATAGATTTGAATGGTATGAATGAAATGATTCATTTTGTCCAACATACATATTGAAAGATGTAAAAGTTACAAGTATAATTTTCTGTGTTACCGATCAAGATAAGCTCGATGTTTTGAAGAAATATTTCACAAATTTAAGATTAATAAAATATGGTATTAAATTCTCAAACTTTTATTGATAATATTCTATGTCAATATCGTGATCATTCTAATCGCGCTTACAAAAACTGTTTACTTGCTGTGTTAGATTATTTGAATTATGTATTTCACAATCTCTAGATTGTATACATGTAAGCATCATGTTATTAATGAATATTATAAATATTATTATGTAAATATTATGTAATATAAGGTATATAAATCGTCATTTTTAACATACGCCTACATTTTATATCTTACCAATATAATAATAATAATTATTATTATTATTATTATTATTATTATTATTATTATTATTATTATTATTATTATTATTTTCCATTAAATTATTATTCCATAAATTATTAATTATCATGCTTAATTACAAATATTTTTATAAAACAAATATTACATATATAAAAAGCATAAAAGCTCCACATATATTCTTCAAAAAATAATTTTTGTCAATCAATTTAATCTCAAAATCATAAAAAATCATTGATTGACTTTGAAAAACCGATAACATATCAAGAATCAATTGATTGAAAAATTCAGAAAAATTTTTAGAGAAATAATTAACAAAATTTCCATTGGAAATTCGAATCATCATAGAGGCCGGGGTCCCTACAGAAATCCCTGCAATGCCCTAATCATAAAATAATTAATTCCCATTTCGCTCCAGCTGTATTGAATATTATTTATGAATGTAAATAAATTTTTCTTTTTAAATTCTGTTTTGTTTAAATGTTGAAATAAAAATAAATATCACTTGCCCAGGAATTCTATTAGTACATTTGTAAAGCATGCAAAACGACAATTTTGTTTCGTGACATTCTGTGGTTTTAAGCGCCATTTTCAAGAAAATATTTTGTTACAAAATAATATTTATTTGTGATAGTTATTTATAATTTTGTTTTGATGTCAATTTTAGTAATAATAATAATAACAATAATAATAATAATAATATTATAAGAACTTTTTTTCAAATTTCACCACTGATTTCTTTTCCATTGTATTTATTAAAAAGCTTGATTATGAATAAGTAAATATATCAAAAGCATCGATATTGAGTTAATTAAATAATCTCTAAAAATTTCATTGCTGATTAAATGTTAACCCTTTCCTGGCTAATGATGCCATATGGAATCATGCAGGGGCGGCTCAGGAAATTTTGTCTAAGTCGAGCGCCCTAGGTAAACTTTTATAAAGTGCCTACCCTAAAGAATGTCAACTGAAACATTACGTTTCAATCTATATAACTATATAAGCTAACCCAAACAAACTTTGTCTAACCTAACCTGACCAACCTTGACAAATTTGCAAAGTTTGATGAGGCTAGCTTATATAGTTTAGGGGACATGTCCACATTTGTATTTTAAAATTCTAAAGAAAAACATTCTTTGATTTTATAATTCTAAGAAATGCATACAAATCCTTACGAGACGTCACCAAATTTGAGCTAGAATACAGCTAAATTCAATCATTATTTGAAGATAAATTTATTATAAAAAAATGTTAAATCATCAAACGCATATTTCAATAAATACTTTTTTTTCTATATTCAAGAATTAATTTATAAAAATATTTTTACGCCTTACAAAATTGAGCGTCCTAGGCGGCCGCCTATTTCGCCTACATGGAAGAGCCGCCCCTGGAATCATGATATATTTCATACAGGTATAGACATCTATGGACTGGTAGGTATATTATTTTTATTTATGATCGATAAGGAAGATCTATACTTTTATTGTAAAATCATTTAATCCCGCCTTTTACCAAATATTTTATTGTTTTTTGTCATTTGAAAGAAGCAACAAGTAATTTTAGGACACCATTTTCAATTCTTAATTCAGCCAGGAAAGGGTTAATTATAGGGATTGTGATTGTAAAGTTCTTTGTCATTATCAAGTTTTTATATCAAATTTTAAAAGATTTTAAGTCAGTTGATCCTTTCCACATTTTCTTATGCCCAGTAAAATGATTCACACTTTTTAATCGGTTATGTTCTTGAACCCGTGTGTGGAGATGACGGACAGTCTCTCCAATGAATATGGCACTGTATCCATTGCATGAAAACTTATACCCTAAACATATTGAGGTTTGAGATTTATTTCTAAACATATTTAATGGTTTTAGAATTTGGATATTATTTTAAATATATTAGAATTGATTAATGATTTCATGGCAGAAAACTTAAAATTTTAAACCTTCAGAATATGGAATAACTAATTCATGAAATTTTAAAGGTTCACCCTAATTAAATGAATTGTAATTTTTATTGTTTTATGGTTTTCTTAGTCAATTTTCTACAAAACACTTTAAATATCCATTTTTCTTCAAAAGAGAAACGAGTTTATGTAAACTTTTGCTAAATTTTTTAAATGTAGAAAATAATAATAATATTTTCTAGTTCTGATAATGTCATTCCTTTTTAAAATTATATAAACGTGTTTCATTTCAAAATAAAGTGTAAAAGTGGAAGAAGTAAATTCTTTTTTTTCGTTTTTAGATTTGTTAGTGAAAACAGTTAATGGCTTTGAAATTGAGATATATATAACCAGTGCTTTTTTTCTGACGGAACGCTCCGTAATGGCGTTCCGGCACCTTTTTTCGCTGAATGATATTAAAAAATTGACATATGTTTTGGTTTTTGTCATATTTCTATTTCTGACATTTCAAATAGTCAATAACAATCAAATTAAAAGTAGTAGTCGTACGCCAAAGCGAGTGAATCATAACTCCGTGCTTCCTATGTGTTATTACTATTATATAAAACACGCTCACGGTAAATATACGACATTAATATACTACGTCATTAAAATCGTTTCCTGTCGTCGGTAATAAGTGTATATTTTGTGTCCTGCATAATTATTTTATTTGTTAGCTAATTTCAGTGTCATCTTTTTTGTATATAAAGGATAGTACAGATACGTTCCGGCACCATTTTTCCCAGAAAAAAAAGCACTGTATAGAACGCTAAGGAATACAAACCTATACGCTACTTCTTATAGGTTTTGTAACTTTAAATATAATAAAAATATGATTAAGACTTTGATTTTTAGATCATAGTCAAAACATAGCCGATTGAACGATGTGAGTCCTGTTATTGAGCATAGAAAAATATGTAAAGGTGCAATACATCAGTATAGTCAAGCTGTAAACTGAATTCTCGTGACAGTTATTTTCACGGATTAAAACTAGCTATTATTAAAAAAGTCTATTGTGAATGGCACATTTTTCCATAATATTCATTTAGTTATTAGTAAAATTAAAATTATTAACATGAAAACATTCCATCAATTAAAACAAATGTTTTCAACGAAATAATTATCAAGAAATTGTGGAATTCCTGCCTCTGTATCGATTTGGCACTTTTGGAATAATGAACTCATTCAAAAAATCAATCCCAGAAATCCCGGTCCCATGAAAATTTGAGAATAATATTGACGCTCGAATTAATTTTTCTTTGGTAGTTGGCTTGGCCTAATTTTTGTTTTGCATTTGCAAGGAGTCCGAGAAAATTTTTTTTTAATTTTTTAACATTTTTATTCCAGTCACAATGACTGTTGATTTTGTTCCAATTTCTTTTGATTTTTCTGATAATAACATAATAATATAAATAATGAATTCCTTAATATTTTTTAATATTTTTTTTAATATTTTTTTTAAATATTTTTTTTTGATATTTTTTACTCTATTAAGTCTCATTCTTATAAATAACCTGTTTTATATATTGTTTTATTTTTTACAAATAAGACGTGGCTTTTAATGGAGAAACAGGGTAATTTGGGAAATTTTATTGTAAACATAATATAATTAATTAGTGCTATGTGTAGAGGAAATTGTAGTACACTTCCGAATCACACGTAAAACATTTGTTGAGACGGTTTGTGGCTATTGTATTTATGATGTTTATAAATGCGGATAAACAAATATCTAAAATAGATCAACCGCAAATATTAAAATATTTCCAAAAGAACAAATCGTAGTAATTTACAATTTAACAACAATTATTTCATATTATAAGAATTTTTTTCAATTTTCACCTTTGATTGATTTTCTATTGATATTGTATTTATTAAAAAAATTGACTATGATGTTTCCGATGTTTTGATATAAAAACACATCGATATATTTACTGATTCACAATTACTTCATACTTGCAGAATATCAAGGTTCCGTTAGACTGCGGAGAATCAATAAATTGACGCGTAGTATGTCTCTTCAACCACTTCAGCAGCGTAACGGTTAATTTTTCTATATTTTGTGAAATCTTTTATTTAAAATTTCTTTCCATTGTTCCGTAGCTGTATTTATTCTATTAAATAAATAAATTTAACTTCATTTATTAAATTTTCTATTTCCGGGATTATAAATCTTTATAGTTTATTATTATAGTAAATTATTATTATTATTATTATTATTATTATTATTATTATTATTATTCTTTTATCACATCTATCTTTTGAGAAAAGTAGATCACATATAAATAATCACACATATAAATAGGGTTAAAGTTATGTCCGGTCTTCGATTAAACCTTGATTGAAATTTATATATTCATTTCAAATGATTAATGAATTCCTGTGCAAATGTCTTCTTGAATTGATATCCAAACAAGGGACGGGAAAACTGAGAGTATGACCTGTGGAAAGTAATCAGACAGAAATTACCTCAATTTCCCATTCTGAGAGATATAAAATTTTCAATCCACCATTGGGAATTCAAAATGATCTCTTAATATCATGAAATAACTATATATATATGATATATATATGATATATAATCCAATTTAATGATATCATTCAGAGTCAAATGTAAATCACAATGAAAATTAAATATATATATATATGTTCATTATTAAAGAATAGTTGAGAAATTTTAATTTATATTTTTTTGTTTGAACTAATGATTCCTCAAATTAATTATTGAATTTTAATTAAACTTGCAAACGTGCAATTTTATCGTTTTGAAAATTGCAGAATTGATGGAATTTATAAAGAATTTATCTTGTATAGAGTAAATGAGGAATTCAATCAAAATAATTACGAAATGATTGCAGAACGATAAATTTTATGTTTGTTTAGTGATAATAATAAAATGAATAAATATAATACTAAGAATAGTAGAAAATGATAATTTATTGGTATCAGCATAGAGTAAATATTAAAACAATTAATTAATGTGTTTTGACTTTTTATTTGATTATTTTTGAATGTTTAAATAGAATGAATGTGAAACTGAAAATTTAATGATTAATTACCGCGTGATCTTTCATTATATATATATATATAGTATTTATTAAAAAACTTAACTATGAATCAGTAAATATATCGATGTTTTGTTTTTTCACGAATTTTCAACACTGCCTTTTCCGAGTGACTCAATTTGGATCAAATTCACTTGAAAAAGTCAGTGCCGAAAAGTTGTGAAAATTACAAAGATCGATATATTTACTAATTCATAGTTACTCTTTTAAAAATTACGATGTCAATTAAAATGAAATCAGTGGTGAAATTGGAAAATAAAGTTCTTCTAAAGCTTATATATCAGTGGTTCTCAATTAATATAAAAGCGCGGAACACCATTCACATGATTTTTTTTACGCGGAACACTGACAAAAAAATACTTTCCCACAATGAGTTACCAATTACAAATTACTATAAATCTGTCGTAAACGTAAACAATGCCTTATAAGCAAGAAAATACCACGCGCAACAATAACAAGCAATAAAAACACTTTATATATGTAAATTATATATCTGTGTAACGGCTTTCTTATTGAATCATCTTATAAAAAAATAAATTGAGGTCTTTGATGATATGTATCTTAAATGCAAATTTAAAGATAAAATGTCATTTTATTCGCGGAACACGGGTTGAGAACCACTGATATATATATATATATATATATATATATATATATATATATATATATATATATATATATATATATATATATATATATATATATATATATATATATATATATATATTGTTATAACAAATTACTATAAATCTATCGTAAACGTTATGTATTATTTTTCATACTTTTGGAATTTTATTTTGATTATCTCCTAGTTTTCACATACAAATTGTATTTGTTGAGAATTTTCGATTATAAAATAACAATTTGCAATCAATATCAGAATTTAGCTGAAACAGCAAATGTGCACACGTGGATTTTTTAAAAAATTTATTATTTGCATTTTCATTGGATATAACTTTTATTAAATAGTTTAAGAAATTTAAAATAAGAAACATAAAATTCAAAATTTTTGAAAGCTTTTATGAAATTTTAAATAATTTTTAAATAATTTTTATTCTCAGAAGTAATATTTTAATTTTCATTCCATGCCATTATTTTAATTATGATTTTTACAGTAAATTTTCAATGTTTTATTAATTTATTTTTGATTTTGATTTTATTTTAAATCCTCAAAAAAATATGTCAACCAATTTACCTTTAAATAGAGAAAATATTTTCAAATTATTTCTTGATGGAATTAAAATATTTCAACAAATTCAACAATTTTACCGATTTCTACTTTAGTGTTATTCTCATTTTTTTTGAGAACTATCTTTTAAAATAGGAGAAAATATCAAAAAAAAATCATAGACAGTGACAAAAATAATAAAATAATAATAATAATAATAATAATAATAATAATAATAATAATAATAATAATAATAATAATAATAATAATAATAATAATAATAATAATAATAATAATAATAATAATAATAATAATACTAATAATAATAATAATAATAATAAATAATAATAATAATAATAATAATAATAATAATAATAATAATAATAATAATAATAATAATAATAATAATAATAATAATAATAATAATTCAGTACTCAAATCATCTAATAATAAAAATTAATGATAATATTATTTGTAAAGGTAAATTAATTTTACCAGCTCATGAGTGACAAGAAATTGACATACTGTAAAAATCTTGTCTAAATTCAATTAGTTTGTTTTAATAAAAATCAAATTTTAAAAATTTCTGATTTTCTTCAAAGCGACTATTTAATGATAAATTTCAATTATTTATTACAAAGATATTAATTTTAATTTACACATAATAGGCTGCAGATTTTGATTCATTTCCTCTCAATACATTTTGTCTTTGCCTTCTTGGTGATTGAAAACCTCGAATAATATCAAATCATGTTCAACTGGCTTTTGGGAAGTTTTACTTGAATTTTTTTCTTTTAAAAAATGTTCTCAGTGCAATTAATATTTTCTAGAGAGATTCTCGTGAAATATGAAATTTAAACATGCTTAAATTATAAAAATAAATTTGATCGTGGATAATTATGATCTCTGGCTGTCAGCTGCAGGCCGTCCCCAATCAGCTTGACTAATTATTGTATAACGCCACGCAAATATCAAATAAAATATTATGTTCGGATCTTTTTATTTTCTTGACAGTGGATTTTCGTTTGGATGAATTTATATATTATTAATTTGATACAAGCTAAAAATGAAAAACTGTCTTGGACACGGTTATACCTAGGAAGAGACATAACATTTTTTTTACTTATTTGAGAATATACTTGTGTTTAAATTTCAGTATATAACATCTTTGTGACTTTAATTTCACTGTATTATTATATGGTTCTATTTAACCTCTACTCATTAGCGAAAATATGGATACACAAGTACGCGATCACTGAAGGGCCCAAAATTGGAGGAGCGTTCTTCTTTTTATCCTTGAAACTTTTCTTCGGTGTGATTAGTGTATTAAATATTTATATTGAATCTCATTTACTTTGTGACTAGCAGCAACTTTTGTCATGTTTTGAATTGCTTATAATAATTTATAAATATAAATACTGTTTGTTTCTTGTGGAAGTCGTACAAACTTAATTACATATGTAGAGAATGGATGCATTGTCCAGTAAACATCAATTGGTTGTTTATATATAATTTTTCTCATTTGCTTACTATTTTATTATTTTCTAATGATAACAAAGGTTTCCTATGTTTGTTCAATAAATGCTTTTTGGATTTACTGATTTTAATCTTGCCTTTGACTACTTTCGTATAATATTGAGTAAACTATCGACAACAAAATTTGGGAATGATTGCAATATATTCATTCTTTTCATACTCGAGGCCTTTAACAATGCATTAAAAAATGGAAAACTGCGATGATTTTTAACTACTTTTTTATTGGTTTCACGTTTACTGGTTTTACGTTTAGGTTTAGGATTTTTCGAAATAATATTTATTGCAGAGAATTTTTCAGTAACAGGTTTTTTAGATGGTGTATAACTAGTTGTTGGTGGAACTTTTGGAACTTTAATACTCTTTTTAATACTTTTTCTTAATTTCCTAATATTTTTCACCCTTGCTTTTAAAAACATTATTATTCATAGAGGTTCTCAACTTTGTTTATAAACCATGGAACCTTTTGGATTGAAAATATCGGTTTTTACTCGTAAATCATCGGGACATTGTTGCGTGAAATCAAGAAATATATACCCATGAGGTATTTTCGTAGCATTTTGAAATGTATGATAAGAAAATTACGATTGGTAGGGTATGCTTGACGTGCAAGAAAATCATTGACGTTGCATTGCATCAATCTATGTTCTTCATCAGCACCCCTATGCTAATAAATCCTTCTGAATTTTTGATTTAAATTTGATTTTAAATTAATAAATTTGATTTTAGTAATTTGCAAACAAGTAATGTTTTTCCGCTACCACTCGGACTAACAATTTGGTGTACTGCATCATTTCTCAATTCCATTTCAAATTTTATAAATATATTCGTTTATATTCGATGATTCAATGAACTCATGCTAAATTTGTATATAAAGAGTATTTTCATAAATGATTTATTAATGGTAGCAAATATAAATTATCGAGGAAATTCGATGTATCGAATATGAGGTTCCCACCAGAAAAACCACAGCAAATTGTCGATAGAAGCGGGAAATACCCGATAATATTTTTCAAGACAAGTAAATGCAGAATCATGGGATGTAAGAAACCCTTGGATATTAATAATTTACAATATCAAATAAAAAATATTAAAATCCAATCAATCACCGTTACTATGGATATGGGGCATAGTATCAATCTATATAACATGTCGAGAAAATGTGATTGTATGTTTGAACATGAATTGTTTCCGGCACTAAGATTATTAAAATATAACCCTATATGTGTCAATGTGTTTACTAGTTGGAAAGGTTGTCATGTTTGATTTGAGAAATTTGGAGTATAAGGAATTTGTTAACAATGTTCGGAATGAGATATTTTCATTGGTCGATTTCTAATTGGTTAATTTCTAATGGTTAATGTTTGTATTAAATAAAATGTTTTTTGGTTTTGATGTCATTTTTAAAAATGTACAAAATGCCTAGCACCGCAAAACTGATGAAACAAATTTATAATTATGTTAAATTTAAAATTTATTATTTACATTTTTATGGTCTTTATTTTCAGATAAATATTCCGAAGTCATGCTAAATCGACTGAAGTATTTTACCCCCAACTAAACGAAATTCTCAAGGACCGGGAACCTGAGATTATACCAGATCTCGTATTCTATGCAACCCAAATCAGGATATTAGAAGTGTTCCATCAATTCCTGTGGGACGTTAAGATTGATCGACGTCAGAAAGACATGGAAACGGATTACCCATGCATCATCGGATGCTCTTGCTGTGCCGATCGTTATCGATGATATGTCGAGTGGGAATTAGTGAAAATCCTCAGANAATAATAGTAATTGAAATAGTTTGAGAATAGTAATAATAAAACATTAATAATAAGATATGTGACAAATGCAACATCAATGCATTTTGAATGCAATTTAAACAAAGACATGCTATAATCTGATTGGTTGATAGACACGAGTACCATTTCATTTTAATCATTATTCACAATGACCAAAAAAATTTCCAGCCCCGAAAAACCTAAAGAAGAAGAACTTGTACAACTGGTTCAAATGTTGCACAACTACAAGCTAATTCCAACTCAATTTCAATTCTTATTCGGCACGCCTTCAATGATAGATGTTAAAACTATTGATGAATCGAATATTTTATTAAAATAAAACTTTTTTGTTTCAAGGCAATCCGTTTTCAGCGTATTCTTGTAATCAATATGGTTGCCTTCAATAATTTTTTCGGTCCGATCGATCAGGAATCTGAGGCTTTCGATAATGTTCTTGTTGATTACCTCATTTACCATGTTTTCAATGAAATTTATTATCATTATTTTTCAAAATATTATTATTTTTCAAAATATTATTTTTTCAAGGTCATATTATTATTTTTCAAAATATTATTTTTCAAGGTCATATTTTAAAATTTATATTTTCAGAGTTCCTATAATCCAATTTTATTTAACGATAGCTCATTTTAAAGTCCGGTTTTTTGAAAAATAAAAAAATAATAATATTTTGAAAAATAATGATAATAAATTTCATTGAAAACCTGGTAAATGAGGTAATTAACACGAACATTATCGAAAGCCTCAGATTCCTGATCGATCGGACCGAAAAAATTATTGAAGGCAACCATATTGATTACAGGAATACGCTAAATACGGATTGCCTTGAAACAAAAAATTTTTCTTAATAGAATATTCGATTGTCTATGCGATGAAGAAATGAAATGGACCCAAATAATTGTAGGGTTCACATATATGAAGATTATCATCGAGAAAAGTTTATGAGACTCAGAACCCTATTACCAGTGATCTCAAGAAGTAAAATTTTTATAATCTATATATTTAGAAAAAATTCATTTCTAGATAATCAAGTCCAAGTTAACGCCAATGGGGATGGAGTATATCGAATCAACTCGCCCGAAATGCCAAAGAAATGGAGCAGCATAAAAGAAAGTTCAAAAACTAAATTAAAAATGCAACAGGAGTTGCTATTTATTATGTTATTTGTATATTTTTGAATAAAAATTAATTGAGTTATGTTGTTTTATTTTAAAAAATGGGAAATGATGGGAACACTAACTTGTTGCATGACCAAAACCATGTCACCGCAAGACCACTAATAATATTTTGAAAAATAATAATAATTTTGATGACTCATTGGACGACTCATATGACCTTGAGAATGACCTTGAATGAGTCATGTGACCTTGAATGAGTCATCCGATGAGTCATGGCCTTTGTTCCAATGACCTTGATGATTCATATGTCTTTGTTTAAAATTTGACCTTGAAATTTTTTTTTTATTTTTCCCTCGGGGGTAGGGGTATGTGGTCTTGCGGTGACATGGTTTTGCGGCATCCATCTACTACTGAATTAGAAATAATTGCTTTTAATGAACCTTCGTTCCATATATCACGACTTTAGGCATTATTTCAGAACCATTTAATAAAAAGATTTCAATGATTTTTGGAATTTTCTATTAATATGAGAATTTAAGAAATCAGCAAATATTTACCTAAATTATCACATTTAGTTTTCGGTTTCACTTTTGATATTTTTTTAATTCAGTAATTTTTATAATAACGTTTGTAATGTTTAACAATTGATAAACAGTTGATAAAGGCTGTGCCGAAATATCGTGCCGAAATCGAAAATTATAACTAAGCTGTTGAATAAATTTTTCTGTTTATGATTTCTTCATAATTCAAAAACGAATCAAACTGACAATATTTATTATTTCTGTCGCCTTTCGTGAGGACTTTTTTTTATTTATTGTGTCTATCGAAGAAATAACAACAAAAATTTATTAGTGAAAGAATTTTGGATTTTTTTCATCTTTATTTTCATTTCGACTAGTTAACATAAATTTTCGGGAAAGAAAGTGCCGAATATTTGCGTAAAGTTGGAAAACCATTGATTAATAACGGAGTTTTAAAGGAAAATAAATGAAAAAAAATAAAAAAAGTGAAAAAAAATAAATAATTTTATTAAAAGAATTATTTTAGGAATTGCTAAAAATATTACTGAAGAGAATTTTTCCAGATAGATTATTAATATAATTTAATATTTCTTTGAATTTAAAAGATAATTTTCCAAATTGAAAACGAGACAAGAAAGTAAAATGGTGAACAATCCGAAATTCTCGCCCTCTTGATATTTAGATCATAGACATTGAAAATGATTTATGTGTTTAATATTTATTAATAATAATAATAATATTTATATTATGTCTATTTTATACCATTTTTCAGGCAATTTAAATTAAAATAATAATAATAATAATAATAATAATAATAATAATAATAATAATAATAATAATAATAATAATAATAATAATAATAATAATAATAATAATAATAATAATAATAATAATAATAATAATAATAATAATAATAATAATAATAATAACCATTTCTTGAAAAGATTTATCTAATTACTTCTTGAAAGTTCCCACATTCCCTCTCATCATTATTCTGTCCAAACTCTTCTAATACCAAATTTAAATTCACCATCATTTATATTTGTTTAAATTTAACAAAAAGAAAGAAAAAATAAAACATAAACAAGTTTTTTTTTAAATATTTATTTTTACCAATTAATCGACACGAAATTAATCACGGAAGAAGGGAAAATCAAAAAATTACCATAAATTTTTTGTTTTTTGGATTTAAAAGAAAGAATAAATTTTATGTGGATTAAATATTAAAAATTCTTTTCAATTTTTTATAATAAGACTTTATAACAACTTCGTTGGTATGTACCCGGCGTTGCACGATTTAAAAAATAGTAAACAAATTCAAAATAAAGAAATTTATTTCAATTCATTCATTTAAAAAAATTAATTTAAAAAATACATAGAAATTTAATTAAAAAAATGTACATGTAATTTATATATCACTTATGATAAAGCTTGTCGATAGACTATCGTTTTGGTCTTTCTTTCTGGTGCAAAAATAAACATAGCCTAAGACATGTACCGAGTCAAATGAGGGTCATATGCAAGATTTCAGCACCCTAGGTCGAACGGTGGGGAATTCTATGGGTAACAAACAAACAAACTTTATAAACAAACAGAAAATTGAATTAGTTTTGTTAAAAATCCTTTATTTACTTTACTAATTTATTTATTTATTTATTAATTTTTTCATAAAATATCGATTTTCAAAAAAGGTTAATTTGAAATATTTTGTTTTATTGAATTTCATTTTTGATCCAATGACAAAACGATAATTTAAAAATAATCAAATTACATAAAAAAACTAAGTTATTTTAATAACCATGGAAATTTTCGCATACCAATAAGATTATTTCTTTCTCGATTTAATCAAAATTAAATTTTTTAAATTTTTAATTTTTAATTGAAATTTGAAAAAAAATTATTTTTAAATGTCAATTAAGAAATTTTTCATTAATTTTTTTAATATAATACAAATAATAGAAAAGAAGATCAAATCATGACAAATCGAAATAACAATTCTTCCTTTTGATTATTTATTCAATTTCACATTAATCTAATCAAAAGATCAATCACAAAACATTTCTCAATTATTTTTTGTTTAAATGTACATTTAAAATAAATCTTGTTTTTATTTAATCCACATAAAATTTATTCTTTCTTTTAAATCCAATTAAACGAAATTTATGGTAATTTTTTGATTTTCCCTTCTTCCGTGATTAATTTCGTGTCGATTAATTGGATAAAAATGAATATTAAAAAAAAATTGTTTATGTTACAAATCTAAATGATGGTGAATTGAAATTCGGTATTAAAAGGGTTTGGGCATGATAAAATAATGATAATAGGAAATGTGGAAACTTTCTTATTCGATAAATCTTTTCAAGGTGTGGTCATTATTATTATTATTATTATTATTATTATTATTATTATTATTATTATTATTATTATTATTATTATTATTATTATTATTATTATTATTATTATTATTATTATTATTATTATTATTATTATTATTATTTTTATTATTATTTTTATTATTATTATTATTATTATTATTATTATTATTATTATTATTATTATTATTATTATTATTATTATTATTATTATTATTATTATTATTATTATTATTATTATTATTATTATTATTATTATTATTATTATTATTATTATTATTATTATTATTATTATTATTATTATTATTATTATTATTATTATTATTATTATTATTATTATACATTTTGATAGAAAAGGAATAATTGCGTGGTCAATAAAAAACATGCGAGACAATAATACTATTTTCATAATATTCCCATGCTTCTCACAAAATCCGCTCATGGAGAAATTTATGATAGATTAATTCCCATTTCCACTTATCAGATAATTTTTTTTCCTTTTTTGCCAATATCAAAAATTTCTGTAATCTAAATTTTTCATTGTTAATTTTGAGTTATATTTAGGAAATCTATCCAGTAAGATAATTAATCAAGTGATTTTTATGGGGGAAATTCAAAATGTAGATTTCAGCTTATTGTTGACGATTATTTTGGGATTAACATCATCTTGAATGTATCAATAAGGGAATCAGCCCCCGGGTATCTAAATGACGGAATAGATTTCGTTTAATTGAAATTCATATTTATAATATATATTTGCTTTGCTTTATTGTCATAAGATCAGGCATGAGTAAACTTTTAAACCTTCAACCGGTTTACCGTTTAATATACAAACTTTCACTCCGGAATTTAATAGGAATATTTTTTTGCATTTTATTTAATAGAGAAGTTATATTATTGATTAATATTTTGAGTAAAAGTGATAAAAAAATGATAAACAAACTAACAAATGAGAACATAGTAAAGATGAAGAAGATAAAAGATATTATTGATAATTCAAATCAACATTAAAACACAAAATTATGCAGTTTTATCGGTGAGGGTTGAATAATTCATAAACTATGTTATCAATAAAATTTAATATATTATTGGGAATTATTGATTGATACCAAAGAACAGGAAAATTTAGTGAAAATAAATTTAATATTTCATTTTCTATTTAATAATAATAATAATAATTTTCAAATAATAATACACAACGAAAATTAATGTGAAAATTCCGCTTTACATTTCAACAAATATTTTTATTTCGTTGATTTTTTTCTTTTAATAAAATTGAAGTGGAAAATTTATTTTTTGAATAATGAAGCAAAAATGGAATTTTGACAGATTAACTGAAAAATTGAAATTTCAGACATTGGAAGAAAATTCCAGTTGGATTTTCTACTAATTCAGTTTCTTAAGTTCAAGCGTAATAATTTCTTTTGTGTTGAAATGATTCCCTCCCTCCCGAAAAAAACATTTTTTTTAATCTATTCAGTGGGACTGATAATTACGAAAAAAGAACTAAAAATTTTAATATTTAATGGAATAATGAAGAAAAAACGTTTAATTTTAGATTTTCTAATATTTTTTTATTTTTTAAAATTATCTGTTTTAATGATAATAAAATAAATCCGAAATGTAAGACAGTGATAATTGAATTAAATTAACGAATGAACTGAAAGTTTTTCTTTTTAAGAAAAAGAGAAAAAAAATTATTTTTCGTGAATTAACAAATACTGGAAATATTTTTCTAAATCCAACAGCTGCTACAGATTTTCCCAAAATAATCTAATTATCCTGAAGAATTTAAATTCTGCTTTCATTTTTTTTCTTGTCTTTGTCATTTTGGGATTTTTATAACAGTCTATTGCAAAGTTTTATCATTTATTTTTTATAATTATAGAATTGTTTTATATTTATAAATTTGGATAAGCAATACATATGGGTAGTGCATTTTATTTTATGAGACATAATAGATAAAGTGCTTTGGGTCGATTACCCATTACTTATATCTATTTCTTATAATTGCACACACAAACATTCTTGCATCAGTTATCATCAATCGAGGTCATGGTAAATTTGCTAGGTAATTGATTTGAACTACCAGTAAAATCTCTCTCTTTTTTGTTACTTTTGATCTGTTTTCTTTTTATATTTCATTTAATTTCTCTGTGAAATTGATTAGTAATTAAATATCTTTATCTCAACTTAAGTGAAAATTCACTTGAAAAAGATACTGCCAAAAATTCGTGAGTATCAAAAAACATCAATATATTTCTGATTTTAGTCTTCAAACTCTCTTTTTAATAAATTCAATGGAAAAAATAATCAGTGGTGAAATTGGTAAAAAAGGTTCTTATAATACTAATTTCTTTAGATCTAAAACTAAAACAACACATATCATCTATATGTGGTCCGCGGATCCGTTTGAATACTTGCGACTATAGTGCACAGAAATACGCTTACTTTTCATGAGTATTCTCCCATTAAACATTACCAACGTTGTTTACTCAACGGGTGTCCAGTAGTAAAACATATTGTATCCTGTGTTAAGTTAGAAACGGCACAAAATGGTAAAATGTGAATTACCTGCAACCCATCAATAATATAAAAAGAAAGAACTCTAAGAAAGAGGCTGCCTTTAGGAAGATTCTTTGCTTGACCTTTAGAAATGTGTGAAAGAGGTTCCAAGCGGTTATAACACGGAGATAAAATATTAACAAATTAGCCTTCAATTAGATATAAAGTTTGGGCTAAAACTTGCTAATGGTGCAAATCAGGCTTTTGTGGGAAATGAATAAAACAAGATTCTTACTCATTAGAGGTCAGAAACACTGGAGATCTTATCTATTGAGACAATAAAGACTGTGGGAGAAATGCACTAGATTATTCAAAAAGAGAAATTTTAGCATTAACATTACAACACTACCAAAAGAAGCAAAAACATCATGAAAAACAATAAGTACATGTACTTGTGGAGATTATTTCTAAACACATTTGTGTAAGCACATTATTGGCATAGTACTTCGACAAAAGTATTCAAAGGTTCCTGCTATCACCAAACAAGTTACGATTGGAGAAAAAAAATAGGAGGAAAATCAAAGGCAATAAAAGCTTTGTTGCATTAAATATTTTAGTAAATAATTACTTACTTATTTTTTTAATTTTAATAATTTAGTTTTATTTAGCTTAATTTTTATCCATTTTTTGTTTTGATAAATTTACTGAATAATATATACCAAGGGTGGGCACGCATGAGTTCAATGAGAGACATTTTCCGAAAATTTATTTTTTAAAGAGCCACCATAGTGAACCACATATTTTTTTTTATTTCATTAATTTGATTAAAAAAGACTTAAACGCTATTAAAAACAATTATTTCAAAATTTAAGTAACAAACATAAAATATAATAAAAATCCATTAATAAAAAGTAATAAAATTTCTTGAATTAACGAAGACTTTTGGTCAAATCTTTGAAATTCTTCCTTTACTTTTACGTCAGAAGATACAAAGCGGACAAAAACGGCTAATTGTGGAACATCCTGAATGTCAGTAGACTCGTCGAGAGCTAAACTGAATGCTGTACAATTATTTAAATCACACATCAAATTATTTTCAACATTTTCGCTAATTTGGCCAATTCGACGCGCAGTTGTACGACGTGACATAGGAATACGTGAGATCAATTTATGTAGTTTTGAGTTATCCGGATCCAAAACTTTAATCACTATATAATCAGTATATATTATATACTTACTTGATTTTTTAAAAATACTACCAATTTATTTGGTTTCTATTGATATTTTTTAATTTTAAAACTAACGAGGTATAAAATTAATATGGTTCTGCCACAAAAATGTCAATAAAGTGAACCAACAACTCAAGATACTACAAAAACAGTTCGAAAATGAAAAGATTGATTCCCCACATTCTGAAAATTACGATTCGGGAAAAAGCTCAAGAAATTTCACTCTTAAAGATTAGCCACTATGTCTAAGAAAGGCTTGATTTAACTGTCAATGAAGTTATGTCCTGAAAAGTACAAGCGAAATCTTATAAGCCTATTGAAAGCAGCTCGTTCACTAGAAAAAATGAGGCACAATTAAACTTAAATAACTTTGGAATATAGAAATTTAAAAATATTTCTTAAATAATTTCAACGCTATTTTTTGAAAAGCAATTCAAAAACATAAAAAGATTTTGGCCTGGCATTTAAAATCCTGACACTTTTGGTTAATCTATCAAGGATCGAGATTGTTCCACTTGGCACTCAAAGAGTTAGATATAGTAAATTAACTAATTGTCTAAAAAAATTTGCACCAGTTTCTATCTACTGAATTTAACTGTGGGAAATCATCGAAATCTATTGAAGGAATATGATCGAGACATGGCTCGATACCTTCTAAGGTAACCCAAGAACCCATGGTGCGGAGTGCATCAACATTCTCGGCAATAAAGCTCACCATTTGCTGACAGCTACCAATTAATTGCACAGGACCAACGTTGCTTGGAATTGGTTCATAGTAGTACCAATTCTTATGTGATGAGGAACCTTTAATACACCTTTCGTTCCGTTTGAAATTTCCTCTTTGTCATTTAGTCAGCAATTCTTTAAAGCCATAACAATTATTTGATCATAGAAATTTTTACATAATTTGAAAGAATACATTTAAAAAAAAAGAAAAATTTCAAAAATTTTAATACCTCATCTGGTTTTAAAATATAAAGTTAATGAAAAAAATGTTTTTGAAACTTTATTGATTCTAATATAAGGTAAATAAAACTTTTTTCTTTCCTTTAGTTTTTTTATTTTCATATTTTAATATTATAACTTGATTCTGACTTTTACCGTAAGAAAATAAAATTTCAGTTGCAAATTTACTTTGTTTTTATGTGTTACTGTTTACAATTTTAGAATTACATTTTTAAATTGTGATTATTAATAATCACTGTTTATTATTATCAAATTAATATTTGTAGTTTTATTTATCTAATTATTTCTGTGATTTCAATATTTGGATTAAAAATATCCTAGATGATCATAATCTGATTTTGCTTCATGAATGTTCCCATAAGATTATTGAAAAAAAAATTATTTATGTTCATTAAACATTTGTTTTGTTTGAAGAATTCTCGGTTTTTTCACAATATGTATTGTTCTGTGTATTACGGCTTGCAGAAATTATTTATGTTTGCAGCGTTTATCATTACATTATTTCAAGTTAATTTCAGTGGAATTATTTATAGTTGTTTGTTTATAGCTTTGTTATTTTTCGTTTTACGTTATATTGAAGACCAAATAATATTTCCAGTTGATGTACCTCCTGAAGCTAGAATGTGTGTTGCACTTCCAAATCAATATAACCTTCCATATGAAGAATTGTCTGTTGAAACTGAAGATGGCGAAAAATTATCTGCATATCTAATTCTTCAAGATATAAACACTCGTAATAAATGTCCGACGATAATTTTTTGTCATGGAAATGCTGGAAATATGGGTTCTAGGTTAATAAATATTGCTCAATTATATAAATTTTGTCAAGTGAATGTGTTAATATTTGACTATCGTGGTTATGGAAGAAGTACAGGGAAGCCGTCTGAAAGTGGTCTTTACATTGATGCACAAACTATGATAAATTATTTGTCTAAGCGACAAGATATTGATAATGGTAAGATAGTAATATTTGGGCGATCTCTTGGTGGAGCAGTTGCAATAGAAGTTGCTTTGAGAAATACTGAGCCAATTTCAGCAATTATCGTTGAAAATACTTTTACATCCATTCCAGCAGCTGCTAAACATTTATTCAAAATTCCTTATGTTAATAAAATACCAGATTTTCTTTTAAGAAATCAATTTCAATCTATAAACAAAATTGATAGGTTGAAAGTTCCTGTTTTATTTATAAGTGGAGAAAAAGATGCGTTTATTCCACCCACAATGATGCTGGATTTATTCTCCAAATGTCCTCCAGGTCAAAAGTCTTTAAATAGGATTTCAAATGGAGATCATAATAATACTTGGACTCGGCCGGGATATTTTGAAGCGATTAATTCATTTCTCGTAGGTTTAAAATCTCGAACTGAAGAGATCTTTGTGAAAACAATTTAATGAAAATAAACTGTGATTTACTTTTAAAATTAATAGGCATTTATCTGATAATAAGGAACGAATGGAATTATTGACAATAATTTGTAATACAATGTTAAGGGCTTCCAACGTGTTTCATCGTTAAACAGACTTTAATCTTTTGCCAAAATTTGTATTTGCTACAGCTTTATTTTTAATGAAAGATCAAAATTTTTGGGTTTGATGTATCGCTTTTGGTTAATAAATCTTCAAATGTAGCAAAAATTGCAGGGGATTCCATTTTTCGCGGAAATTAGGCAGCGTAGTTTGGGAATGGAATCGAAAGAAATTTATGCTTGAATTCGGGGTTTTTTATTACGAAAATTAATTGGATGTGACCGAATAAATGTTAATTTTTTGGTGCCACTATAGTGTGCGCGCTCACATTTATTATTGAAAATAATATATTAACAAGCAAAAACTTAAATAAATTACATATAAACTGTTGCATTATCTTTTAATAATGCTGTGAATTTACATTTCAGCTCTCCTTAAATTCTTCCAGGAGACAAAACTAAAATGACTAGTGTTAATGGCACGCCGCATTTTATTCATTATCTGAACTTGCATCCAATCATTTTCTTAATTCCTTGGGTATGTGATCCAGATTAAGGATCGCCATAATGCTTTGGAAGGTCCACGGGCTTGTGCACAAACCATACCGGGTCGAGCGATTGGTACACAGAACATATCAGAATGGATATGCGAACAAGCTCCTAATTTTCTTTCAATTATTGGAATTAGAGTTGCCCGATCACGCTTTTCCACCAAATACCCAAGGACCATCAATTCGATTACCATGGTTTTTGTTGTTCTATACCTCAGCATCAGAGTCCTCTAATTTCGAGAATAAACTCAAATTGCAATTTAATTTCTCGTTTATGTTTGTATAAAAGAAAAACTTATTTCCAGTTCTGATAGATCGCATTGATTGGAAGCCTTTTGTGGAACAACGTAGAATAGGAACGGATTCGTCTTCTTTTCTGCAACATCTCAACACTACATTTGGAACAAGGTCCCGCTATATCTTCAATGAAGTTTATTATGTAAAGAAATGGCATTATCATTTTTTCGGATAGGATGATTTTGTTGTAAAAAGTTGTCTATAGCATGATGATATCATAATGATAATTGTTGTGGTTAGTTTGGATCAGCTTCTTCTGGTATATCCCGCTCGGAGTTAAAAGGATTGCAATTAAAAGGGTAATTGCAACATATGGAATATTGATAGTGTTGATAACAATTTACAATTAAATTGTTATTTACAACATTATCAAAATAAAATTACCTGGGGAAAGATCGTCATGACAAACGGGACGATCTATGGGAACTCAGAAAAGAAAACGGAAGTAAAAAGAAATGAGAAAGAAGGAAACAAAAGAAATTAAACAATAAAATAAAAACAAAGGTCAGTACTAATTAATTAGTACAAAAAGGAAAAGGAATTTTGAAATCGGGAAAAAGGAAAACAACAATATTCTTATTGCCGAGAGGTGGTTGAATAAAAAAAGAAAAGGGGAAACTATCTTGACAGCCATCAGAGATAAAAATGGAACAGTCGAGGAAAGCAGGAGAAAGAAAGTGGGAAAACACTTGATTATCTTGAGTGCCACAATATAAGCAAACTATATAAAGAGAAACTAGCAGAGACAAAATTAAACAAAAGTGACGCGAAATTGAGACAATTTGGAAGACAATTTGAGATAAAATTATTATACAAAAATTTGACAACGTTAGACGAAACGTTGTTGGAGAAATAATTGTGAAAAATAATTCTAAAGAAAACGATTGTGGAGAATAATTATTGGAGAATAGTTGGAGAAAAGAATTAGTTGAAAAATAAAACGAAAAGAAGTTACTTGAGTATTTGAATAAATTTGTAAAGGAGGTCAGAGAAAACAACCAGCTCAAAGTCCCAATTGATAAACCAATCAGTAATTTGTAATCTTTTAATCCGTAGTTATACGCAAGTGCTATTCCTCACTGAGTGTTGTGATAAGCATTGCATAGTCACCAAGCAGAGTGCTGTATTGATTGTGAGTGTAAAGAGAAAGTTTATTTGTGAATATCAATAAAGATTTCAGTTGTCAAGTGTTATTTAAATTTAAGTTATTCAAGTTACATTTAAATCTATCACCAACTCAATAACCCAACAATAGCATTTGTAACAAATTCGGTAATTTCGAGAGTATCTAATTTCCTAAAATACTTTTTCGAAGATTTCTGCAGTTTTTTATTCGAATTTAACTAAAATCAACTTTAAAATTATATTCTGTCAAAAAATACAAAATTAACCAAAAATATTAGATTTTTAATAAAAACTTCTATAAACATAATAATTGAAAAACAATATTTTTTGCAGAGAAATTTGCTAATTTCATAAACTAGATTCTAATCATTAGAATAATCGTTTCTAGAAAACAAGATTTAGAAATCTTTCTCATTGGCACATGACCACCCAAAAAAGACAACCACAATTAAAATTGTATTTTGTTCAGACAATAAGACATTTTTGTTAACAAGTTTTGATAGGTCTTGGAGCAAAAATCGATTCAAAGCACGGTCTTATTTTCGGGAAAATTAGGTAGTATAATAATGAAGATAATTGTGTGGTTAATTATAGTTCTGTGCAGGAAGTAATCTGAGCTAGGACGCAAGAGTTTCTTTTAAGATATTGTATTCAACATAATCATCTTTCATAAATATTATAGTACAAAATACAATAATACAGCTTTTAACAATTCATATTTTTTAGGGTAAAATTTTCTATCACTTGAAATTATGCAACTTATCTTTCTTAATGACCTTGTACCCCCTCCCACTCTCTCTCTCTCTCTCCATAACCCTTAATTCCAATTTCTGTTACATTTTTTATCTAACACTACTCACAAAAATTAAGATCAACCATACAATTAATGATTTAATTTTATAGAAGAGAATGGGTTATAATTTCCGATAATCCCGAAATTTTCATCGATTTTAATTATGTTTATGGAGTAGTAACAATTATTATAATACAAATAGTAATAGGTTTTTGCCCGTCGTCTCTGATTGTTAACTACACTTTTTCCTATTGCGCTATTTTCTCTAATCACTTCTAGTTATTCCTTTGTGTTGTTACATTAATAAATCCTTTTATCCCGGTTGCCCCGCAACACAAAAATTCATATCACAAAGTATTAATCCATCCAGGGTGCTTTCCTTCATTTGGATCCTCTGCTAATTCATTTTCATCTAATACTTATCACAAAAATTGAAATCAGTCATACAATTAATATTATAAAAATAAACACTCATCGGTAATAGTGACCAATCACAGCCCTATAAATAATAAATAAAAATCACATCATCGCAACATCATTAAAAGTCAAAACTATAATAAATATATTTGATGAATATTTCTACATGAATTAACAGATATAACAAAATTGACAGCGACAAATTCAATTAAATAAAAATTTAATCCACAAATAGTCGCATGGTAATGTGCATTGACTGCAATTCCTGCGACAACAGTTTCGCCGCATAAGGCAATCTGATTTTTGATACTTCTGTACTTTTGTTGCAGGACAAGCATTTGAATGTTTGATTTTTAATATTCGCCGTAACCATTTGGCCACAAATACGGCACACGTAGATAAAGTATGAATCACTGACATCAAGAAGTCGCTCTTTCAGAAATTGAGCTGCTCCGTGAGCTATCTGGCAATCACGTTCCATCTCGCCAAAACGAAGCCCACCTTCTTTGGATCGACCTTCTAACGGTTGCCTAGTCATCATTGTCACTGGGCCCCGCGCTCTACTGTGGATTTTGTCATCCACCATGTGTTTCAATCTTTGATAATATGTTGGACCAAAAAATACAGTTGTAGTCATTTTCCGTCCAGTATACCCATTATACATTATCTACGTTATCAAATTAAATGAGTTTGATAGTTTCATCTACATCTATCTATATCTATATATTTTGATATACAGTATGTAAAAAGCATCTACCATATTTTGAAATTTATGATTTAAAAATATTCTAAATGTCGGAGTTTTATTTATTGGCAAATAAAATTTAAATGAACTAAAAATTGAATGCAAAACAATTAAAAAATTATCAAAATATTTTTCGAAAGGAAAAGATATAAAATAAAAAGATCATTTTAAATTGAAAACACACAAACTAATTAACTGATGACATCAATCTTGTCATTAAGGAAACAGAGTTCCCGAGCTTTACACGTTAAAAATTAATTTAATTTAATTTAAGTTTTAGTGGTTTGTCAAGTCATAAAAGCATATTAAATTATTTATCCTTCAGATCATTTAGTTGAAAGAACCTTATATAAAGAGAAGGAAAAAACAAGCAAATTGTCGTTAAAGTCGAAGAAAGATAGCGTTAAATAATATTGATTTCGTGATATTTATTGATAAATCAGTGAATTGCACTTAAAAATGGCTTGTGAGGATTTTTGTAAAATTGTAATTTTCAGAAAAATGATGACTCGATTTTTGAGTTTAAATTATTGGCACACAATTTACGAATTTCTGGTAAATCAATGAAAAATCTATTTTTATGATTGTTTAAATATTTAAAGTTTCAAACACAAAATTGAATTTTTCCGACAAGATTTTGAATTTATGAAGTGAATTAACGTTCCAGAAATATATTTAAAATTTCGGGTTGTTATCGAGTTACTTTATAATTTTCAAATTAATTTTGGTTGTTTGATAGAGTATAACTCTACAAGATCATAGATAAAGTTTTAAGAAGTTATCGATTTTCAAAGTTATCAATGCTGATATGATCAATATTATTCAAAATATAAAAATCTCATTTGACTTCGCATCAAAGATTAAGAAGATAATGTAAATTATACATGTGGATTTAATCTCTATTCAATCCAAGCTTATATGGCCAATACTTCTGAATTGTATATTAATATGTTACGTGATGTATTGTAGTTAAAATTCGGTGAACCCGATATAGCTAGTAAACAGGGAAGTGTGAATCAAAGTAACGTTATATAGATGCATTTTAAACATGGTATTACCTTATTATTACGCAATCGATTGACTAAGGCAATTTAAAATTTTTAAATTATAATTTTAACTATCAAAGCATTCTTATTTAAACTTTACTCAATATTTCTTTTAAAAACAATTACGCTAAATATTAAAATGTACTTAAAAGTTAAGATAACAAAATGATGTGCCTTACAGTAATATAAAAGCAGCTACGAGCGGTAGGTCGAATTTTATATAAAAATACTAACTAAAATCTCTAAAAAAATTGGCATATTTTACACGACCAGAAATAATCCTTTGATTGTTTAACGGGTGTTACATTAAATCATGTTCAATAAATATTTTACTATCAAATCTTTAATTTTTAAATTAAACATTTTTGTTGTCAAGTGGTCATAATTTTGAATGGCTTAAGCTCAGTAAAAATCATAAAACTTTACTGATAAGAAATTTATAATCAGCCATTATTGGTACACTGTTTACAATATATCCACATACTTTTCTAAATAAAGTTTATGCACATGTAAGAATTCAACTCCCTTGATTTTAGCAAGTGAAAAAATCGTAACAAGTCCGATTAAAAATAACAAATAGATTGTTTAACCTTCCTCTACCTAAAACTTCTCATGATACACGGAGTACTAAAATGGGGTCATATTTGACCCAATCGTTTTTTTTTGTTTTTAAACATGTTATTAAGATTCCTAAATCGACCGAAATGATTAAAATCATATTCGGGGACTTTATTTTCAAATATTCATGTACTAAAATTTATATTTATGAAAGGAAAAACAAAATGCAATAGAAAGTAAATTAATGGCTAGAAATAATTAAACATTACAGTTTGAACAAGTTGTTACATTGGATTCTGTATGTTCAGGGCAAATGTATACAGAGCATAACGAACATTTAACACTATATTTGGTGTCTTTCGACCTTGGGCAGAATGAACAGCGATTTATTTTCCTTTTCCTGAATTAGCTAGTATTGGTGGTGGAACCTTAAACACTCAAAAACGTCATAAGTAGTAAAATAAACCAGGTACCCCATTGGTACTTCCTGTCAATGTTTTACACATCATTTCATGAAGGAAATGTTAATTTTGCATAAATATAACCTGCAGTTCAGGAATTATTGCAAAATTTCATACTCTGAGGTCATTTTTGACCCCATTTCAGGTCCAGGAAGATTAATAACATAATTTTAGTAACAAATTTTAAAATGTTGATGCAAGAATAATAAAAAGGATGAAGAATATTATTTTTCTAATTCATTTAAATTTATTATTTTGCAGTAACAATATTTTATAAATTTAATTATCATTTTTATCGATTTTATATATTTTTAAATTTATGTATTTATCGTTAAAATTTTTGAAAATAAATGGAATAAATCAACTTAAAATGATGTTTATTGAATGATAAATAAACAAATAATCTAAATTTGCCTTGGTATTGCCGTACTCGGAAGGTTTTACAGATTATAAGAGAAAGACAAGGAAGCAGTAGAGAAATTTAAACTTACAGATAGTCTATATATCACTTCATTTATTAATTAATTTTGTTTTTGGTTAAACTTTTCAAAATAAATTTTTAGTAATTAATTGCAAAATAAACATTAAAATGCGCGTGAATAAAATACAATTTTAATACAATTACATAAATAAAAAAATACTTAATTTAAAAATAAATTTAATTGAAAATTTTTAATAATAATAAAATCTATAATGTCCAGTTTTTATATTCCGCAGAGCGATAACAGGGAAACTGTCGAAATATATCGCTAAATTTTCTAATAATTAAACAAACTACTTAAATAAATATAATTATATATTTTTTATCGATTTTATATATTTTTAAATCTACATTTATTAATCGTTGAAATTTTTGAAGATAAATGCAATAAATCTATTTAAAATAATATTTATTGAATGATACAAAATAGAATTGAATAAAATAATCCTCACCTCATTTCCATTAGCTTCATAACCGTAATCACTTAAAACGCGAGATATTTTCCTCACATTAACTGCATCATTAAATGGAGTGGCATCACCGATTTCCCCTCTATTTGCACTGACTTTACCTTGCAAGCATTCAATTAAATGCCCTACCGTCATTCGGCTGGGAATAGCGTGTGGATTAATGATGATATCAGGAGTGATTCCTTCACTCGTGAACGGCATATCCTCCTGTCGATATCTAATACCGCAAGTGCCCTTCTGTCCGTGACGGGACGCAAACTTATCCCCGATTTGAGGAATTTTCGTTGTCCTGATTCTAATCTTACAGAATTTCGAGCCCTCATTGTTTGTTGTCAACATGACTTTATCGACAATTCCTTGTTCGGTTTTACGCATAAACAAACTGCAGTCTCGCTTTTTGAATTTCGAATTGCCAACAGTTTCAATGAAATCATCAGTGGCCGGTAACGTGACGGTTTTCCCCAGCAACACATCCCCGCCCGATACCCGGACCCCGGGAGAAACGATTCCATCCGCGTCTAATTTCACATATTCCTCTTCTCTCATTCCCAGAGTTTCTTCTTTGTTGGGTTTTTCAATATTTTCCACAAATTCCGTAGAATTATTCCGACTCTCGCTTTCATTGACGGTCCGATAGAACTCGGACCGAAATATCCCCCTTTCAATAGCAGATTCATTGAGAATCACAGAATCTTCTTGGTTGTATCCAGTGTATGAGGCGATTGCTACAATGGCGTTGATTCCCGCCGGCAATTCCCTAAACCGGAGGTACTCCATCGCCCGGGTGGTTGTCAATGGTTTCTGGGAATAATACAGCACATGTGCCAGTGTGTCCATTCTGGTATGGAAATTGCTGATATACACTCCCATAGCTTGCTTGCCCATAGCGCTTTGATATGTATTCCTGGGCGATTGATTGTGATCGGGAAACGGGATTATACTGGCACAAACACCGAGAATCATCGACGGGTGGATCTCACAGTGAGTGTGGGTTTTGCAGTACTGGGAATTCTTGGTGATATCTGCCGGCACCATCGCAATCATTGATGTCTCCTCTTCCAGGGTATCGATATATTCCACAACTCCATCGGAAACCAGCTCCTGCCAACCGTATCTTGCGTGGGCTTTTTCTTTCAGTCGTTTTATGTGTTCCTTTTTAATCGCAAATTTCCCATCATTGACTATGATTAACGGCCGACAGATTCGACCACTGTCCGTGTAGATTTTAATCTCTTTTCCAGAGTAATCCCGAACTATACTGACTTCGCTCACTACAACATCCATTGATCGTCTCAGTTTTTTCAGTGTGGCCATTAATTGATCTGGATCCCGATGAATACCGACCCAGCTGCCGTTGATGAAGATTTTTGTGGCGTTTGCGATAGCAGATGGAGCGATTTCTTCAAGGCTTTCCATGGACCATTCTTCGAGAAATTCGATAATTGGGTCACTTTTACTGCCAACTGATATGTAGGCCATCAATGCGAGGTTTTTAACCAATCCGACTGCAGTGACCTTCCGGGGTTTCGGCAGGACATACCATACCCCATTGGGTGTTGTGTAATTGACGGGGCTTTGGGATTTTACCGTCCCGACCACTTGGGGAATTCAATCGACGCAAATGAGACAGAGTCGAGGCAAATGTCAATCGATTAAGCACTTGTGATACTCCTTTTCTCGTTTCACTGGCTTTCTTTTGATCTCCCCAATTTCCTGTTGCTAAACTATACTTCAATCCGTCAGTAATCACGTTACTCTTCAACGCCAATCCTGCTTTTAATTCTCGTGTTTTATCAATTATTTTCAAAGTATTATTCTTCAATTCTTTTGCAAGATTTTTAAAAAATCCTTTAAACAGAAATGCCAACAGAGGTCCTGCTAAATCCAATCGTTTATGACCCATGTGATCACGATCGTCGGGATTTCGTCGTTTCAAAGCAGTCGATAATAACCGGTGGACCATATAGCCAAGGAAATACGCTTTTCTCGTTGATCGAAATTCCGTTGTACCAATATGAGGTAAAGTTTCTTTGGTAATAACATCCTTAGCAAATTTTATTCTCTGTGCAACAGGTATACCCGGTTTAACTCCTCTTGATCCTATATAATTCAAAGCATGATGCTCATCTTGAATAACAAACGCTTCATCAATTGACGGTTTTAGCATTTCATGCATATCCGTATCATCAGGATCGTATATCGTGTGTTCAATAATATCTCGATCAGACACAAATCCCATGGCACGAAATAATATAATAATAGGAATTTCCTGTTTTAAAAACGGCATGGTACAGACAATTTTAGGACCTACAACACGTTTTCCGGATCCACTTTTAGCTAAAAGATTTACACCTAAGTTACTTGCAGATCTGAAACTATATTCCACCATTGATTTGACATTGCATTTATAAGAATATTTATCTTTTGCAGGAAACACGAAAACTGTATTATTTGCCATTCGTTCCTGCGCAATTATCACTTTTTCGGATCCATTAATAATGAAATATCCTCCAGGATCTAATGGGCATTCATTTAATTGGGCTAAATCCACGTCAGACATTTCAGAAAGTAAACAATAGGTTGATCTTAACATAATAGGTATTTTACCTATACAAGTTCTGTCTGTAGTATCGGTAATTTCATCATCACTACGCATATTTTTTTGAGTAACGTCAACAAAAACTGGAGCACAATAAGTTAAATTTCTTAGTCTAGCATCATTAGGCATCATAGGGCTTCCTGTTCCATCCGATTCCCAATGTGTAGCTTTGCTTAAATAAATTTGTCCAAACGAATATTCACATTTGTTTGGTGTGTCGCATCCTGAACCATATTGCGTCTCACCTTGAATTTCGAGTTTAGGAAATTCCTCCACAATCCGTTGAATTGATGTCATTAAAAATTCATCAAAAGAATCTAATTGTTGACGTACCAAACCTTTCTCTTCAAAGAAGCTACTAATAACAGTCCATGATGACTCTTGCCAAAACTCTGATGTAATTTCTTCATCTTCCATTTTCTAAAAAAAATATGGTTAACATCGAATAAATGAATTTTTTATTACTGTTATTAAAAGTGAATTTCGAATCCAAAAATTTCAAGAAAAACCTTAAAATTTGAAAATACTAATCACTAAAACAATTATAATAATATTATCTAATAAAATATAGTTAATTACATAAGTATTAAGAATCTATACTTTTGAATAATTTTTGATTTTACAATTAAAGTATAATATTTCAATGTAGAAATTATGAAGTTTTAAAAAGAGAACTGAAAAACAAAAATTATTCTCTAAGGATAATATCATATAAAAAGATTGTTCGCTTCTTAATTGGTAAACTCAATCTTTTTACTATTTTGGCACATTTGAAAAATGTCATGGAAAATCAAACTTCGATTTAAATAAAAATACGACAAATAATTTCAACAGAACTGCTAGTTATCCAAACATTTGTACAAATACAAAAAAAATTCATAAGAAATAAATATCAAAGATAAAAATGAAAAAAAAATTCAATATGAAACTTAAAAATTATTTTTCAAATTTCGCAGCATACTTGATGATTTTTATAACACAAAAACATCTTTTAAGAAATATAATTTTAGATTTTTAAAAATATTTCGCTCCAGCTATCTTGATCTATTTAACTAGAATTGTAAGTCAGTGAGTTATCAATAACCTATCAATAATCGAAATATTGGGCTTTTGAGTTTGCGATTTAATTAAGTGAGTTTGCAAAGCCTATATATGTGCCAGAGTCAAATTTATTTGAAATCATCGTTAACGTCGTTAAAGTTATACAAAATAAAGTACATAACACCTAATTGCGTTGCGTTAGTTACATACTGTCAAGTTGTTAAAGGTATTTATTGGCAAATTAAGGGGAGGGTCCTTCTTCTTCCTGGAAGGATTTTGTTAAATATCAATTGAAAAAAACTTTTTTTAAATAAAAAGAATATTTAAAAAAATTAAACAGTATGTGATATGTTAAATACAGCAAATTTTAGATAAATATTAAAGTACAAAGTTAAGTTTTAGTTTTGGCCTTTTATAGTAGGTGCGTTCGGATTTACAGCACTTATTAAGCACTTGCACGTTAGTCTAAAATAAGCACGAATGTGTTGAGGTCCCGTAGTTGGGTGAGATCTTAACTGTGTAGCTTGGTGTTTACCTATAAATATGTATATAAACATATAAGACAAAGTCGAATTTGATATTAAATTTTATTAAGAAAAATAATTCCAAATTTACTTGAATAAAAAGAAAATATGCAATGTTTGTCTTTCAAATTTCCTTTGAATTATTCGTCTTTATTATTCCTTATTCGAAAATACAGGATGTGTAATGTGTTTTAATGACAGTAATCTATGTTGTATAATGCGTGCAAAAATATATTTTTAAGACTAAGATGTTTGATATCGTGCTGTCTTTTATTTTAGTTTGAAAATTTTAAGAGATTTAGTCTCAAAATTTACGGTCTATAATAAGACAGGGTTTTTAGGGCAATTAACTGATTTTTATATGAGAATTTATTAAATAAAAATAAAATATTATTGTTTCCGGCTTATACGCACGGAATATTAAACTAATATTTCACCAGATGTTTAATATTTCTTATTATAATTCATTATAATGTTTAGGTCTCGTTGTTGGAGATTCACAACAAACAAAAACTTTTATAATTATTTATTGAATAAAAATATTTACCTAAAAGTGTACAATTCTCGATATTCAAAAGGTGCGTGTTATATTTGTTATGCAAAAATAACTCTTGTTAGACTTTTCTGGCTGTCTTATTTTTAAGTCTAAGGAGGATTTCCTTTTTTAGATTACTAAAAAAACGGTTATAATTTTGGGTAAATACTGATGATTTTACTTCGCTATTTATATCAAATTTTGAGCTAAAATAAATAATTGATTTATATTTTTAAATAATTGTCTTTTATTTTCATTTATGATTTATTTATTTTATTTTATTTTATTAAATTTTGTTTATTTAAAAAATCTAGATTTATTTGTTTTATTACCTTTAAAATATTGTTATTTATTTAACTGCAAAATATATAATTTTTTCTGCTGCATAGAATATTTTTATTCTCTTTAATGCATTTTTATTTATTTAACTGCAAAATCTAAAAATTAATTATTTTCCGAAAAAGCTTTTCTCATTGTTTATTTAAAATTATTTATTTTTCTTAAGAGCTTTAATTCTAAGATTTATGTTTGCTTAAGATTCTAAAAATTATATCTTTCCAAAATTGTTTGATTAGTGAAATTCAAATTTCCCAAATTATAATTAAGTTATTTTTTATTATTTTTATGTTCAAAATTACAAATAAAATATATTATACAAATAACAAATTCAAAGATAAAATTCGATAATGTTCACCAATGAAATTTGTACCAAGATAAAAGTATAACATAGAATAAAATAAAATAAAAGTTATAGAAACATAAAAATCCCAAAATATAAAGTTCGACTATTTGCCATAAGGATAAAGTTAATAGATCATATATCAGTAATTAACAATTTCCCTGTAGGTAATTTTATTAGGTTCCCGTCAGACTGTCTTGGAGTTTCCCTTATTAATTTTTTATACATTTGTCTTATTGGTCTATATGTCGTTCCCCTGTCTAGATTTGTTATCGTTTGTGACGACTGCTGGATGGACATTTTGGTTGTAGTGGTTGTTGTTATGATTATCGTTGGTATGACTTTCTCTATTGGTTTATGTATGTTTATTATAGTGGTTCTTAATCTTTTGCATCTTATTTTTAGTGTATCTGCTAAGGTATTCCATTATGCAACTGGTGTAAGGTTGTAGGTTTATGAATTCGACACTATCGCCTTTCTTAAATTCGTCAGTTGTTCTATTCTCATTTTTTCATTAATTTAGGTATACTGTCACTACTATTAACTGTTTACCGCCAAAGTCTTCGATAACAACCACCTTTTTACAAATTTTATACTTTTGGTTAGTTTCTTTTTTAATTTCCTCTCTTATTTTAAATAGTTCTGGGTCTTTCATTTGTTCCTCATATATTTCTATTGGTTTTTCAGTTACTAATGAAATATTTTCAAGTGCTCCTAACTCAAGAATTCGTAATAATGCATCTGCATTTCTGTTTATTCTGCCTGGTTTATATACAATCTTTATGTTCATGTCTTGTATTTTCATTTCCAATTTCAGTAACCTACTAGATATATTTTTATGTTTCCATAAATCTTCAAATTGTTTATGGTCCGTTCGAATTACTATCTCAAAAACTATAGTGTAACACTACTTTTCAATTGTTGAGTACCTAATCTGCGTTCCTTTTAATGCCTTGCTTGCATAGACTATTACATAGTCTTTACCTTTTTCCTCTTTTGGTCCTAGGACTGCCATTACGGACTTCCCGCTGGTGTCTATCATGACAATAAACTGTCTTTTAAAATCTGGGTATCTTAATATAGGCGCTGTTATTAATTTTTCCTTTAGTTGCTAAAATGCTTTTTGATGTTCATCTTTCCATTTCTTTTGTGGTTTGTTAATTAATTTGTGTCATTAATTTCCTGTGCTATTAGCACTTCCTTACTATCTCTCTTTGTTTTAACTCCCTTAGTTAATTCAATTAGTTGTGCTACTATTTTCGTACAATCTTGTATAAATTTACGATAATATCCTGTAAGCCTTAGGAATCCCTCTATTTATTGTAAGGTTTTAGGAGCTGGAATTTTTTTGACTACTTCAATTTTATCCGAATTGGGTACTATACCGTCTACCTTAACTATATGTCCTAAAAACAATGCTGAGGGTTATGTCTACTTACACTTAGTGGGTTTTATTTTAATTCTAGCTTTTCTCAATTTTTGTAGTACATTTGCTATGTCTCCTGGCATTTTGATTTCAATGTTGTTTCCCAGTTCTCTTAACTGTTATCTTTGGCTATCATATAACCCAATTTGTGGTTGTTCAATATTTTCTAACCTACTACTCTTCCTACTCTCGTTAACGATCATTATTTCATCTTCATTTCTATGACTTTTCATCCGTTTGATATCTTTCTCATGTTTTGCGGTGATTAAATATTTAGCGATAAACGGACATAAGCATGCCATCATTTTATATGAGTTACTAAATACTTGTCTTAGTTGCCTTAGTAAGGCTAATGATGAACAGATCATTTTCAAGAACACTACTGTATAATATATTCCTAATATAGTTGAGAACGCATTTCCGAGGATCGCAAAATATCCCCATATGCTGTACAGAACTCTAAACACAACTTTCTTGAAATGCTCCTTCGACAATAATACATCAAAGTTGTAATTCCCTCCATAACTATTCTCAATGATCTTGTTAACCATTATTGATAGAACTTTCTCCTTCTCATTAGGAAATAACATATGCCTTCAAGCGCTCTCTATCACTTCTATTGTATACATCCAGTTGTTATCCATTTCATTAACTTCTTTAAATTCTAATTTTTCTCGAGTTCAATCAAATAAAGCTTCTGCGGTTTTGTGGCTTCTTTCTATCCGACATTGTGATCCACATCTAATCATTTATCTTATATAAAGGATCTAAGAATAAGAATAAAAATATTATGTTTATGTATGTTTATTATTGAATATATTGAAGAAATAAATATTTCATTAAATAAATTGATAAAATTATGTTCATGTATCATTTCTTCCTTTTTACGAAGGGGCCTGCATATAATATTTTCTAGTGGTTACACAAACACACTCCCGGCCTGTATGTGCGTAATCCAATAAAAATCTTATTAATTTTACTAACATTAATTTGAAACTACGAAAAAACGTGGTATTATATTTTTTAAATTTATTTAGATTTAATGTTTTTAAACTCCTTAGTATCAAATTATAGTATCATTTCTCTCTAAACCATTTGGTTGAATATCAACAGTCAAATCCATTCATACCCCTCTTAACCTTTCTTCACCATATTCATTTCTACCTTCAATGTCAACACAACCATATTGAATTCACAATTGCCTTACTATTCATATTTCTAGGTTTTGAGTTACTTTTGATAAAGAAATTATTTTTAATTTCATTTATTAATTGATTTTAACCTTGAGATTTTATGATGATAAATAAATTAATTTTCTGTTGAGCAATTTTTTTGAATTTATCTGATTACTTTGAAATTTAATTTATAATTAATTCAATTTATTTTTTTCTTTAACACTTCCGGTCCAATTTAATCGATAATTTATATTTAAAATTAAAGCAATAATTTTGGGAAAATAAAACGCGCGCCTAATTTGAATAATTAAGTAAATTACACGTGTTTTGAATTTATATT
This sequence comes from Schmidtea polychroa, assembly GCA_959609185.1. NCBI lineage: Eukaryota > Metazoa > Platyhelminthes > Tricladida > Dugesiidae > Schmidtea > Schmidtea polychroa. Next base: position 65,073 of record CAUHTR010000122.1, read on the forward strand.
AAATTATTTATTATTAATTACTTCATGGTAAGTAATTAATTTGTTTTAATTATAAATATATAAAAGACTAGCTTTTTTTCACAGTTAGTGGATTTTTAAAATTTATTACTTCAATCATTTACATTATTTAACTTATAAATAATTTTTATATAATTCATTTATTTATCTAGACAATGGATGATGAAGAAATCACATCAGAATTCTGGCAGGAAGCCTCATGGACGGTCATTAGCAGTTTTTTTGAAGAGAAGGGTCTAGTTCGTCAACAGCTGGATTCTTTTGACGAATTTTTAATGACATCTATTCAACGAATTGTCGAAGAATTTCCCAATATAGAAATCGAAGGGGAAACACAGTACGGGTCAGGCCGTGATATTCCGAACAAATGTGAATATTCATTCGGTCAGATATACTTAAGTAAAGCTACACATTGGGAGTCTGATGGTACAGGCAGTCCTATGATGCCCAACGATGCTAGACTGAGAAATTTAACTTATTGTGCTCCTGTGTTTTTAGATGTAAATCAAAAGAGCACGCGTAGCGATGGCGAAATAAATGAAAGCACCGACAGAACTTGCATTGGCAAAATACCTATTATGTTAAAATCTACATATTGCCTACTTTCTGAAATGACGGATCTTGATCTGTGTCAGCTTAATGAATGCCCTTTGGATCCAGGAGGCTATTTTATTATTAATGGTTCTGAGAAGGTATTAATTGCCCAAGAACGAATGGCAAATAATACAGTTTTCGTGTTTCCTGCAAAAGATAAATATTCGTATAAATGCAATGTTAAATCAATGGTGGAATATAGTTTCAGATCAGCAAGTGGTTTGGGTGTCAATATGCTCTCTAAAAGTGGGTCTGGAAAACGTGTTGTAGGTCCTAAAATTGTGGCAACTCTACCATTTGTCAAACAGGAAATTCCAATTATTGTACTATTTCGTGCATTGGGATTTGTGTCATGATCGGGACATTATAGAGCATATTATATACGAAACGACTGATACCGACATGCATGAAATACTAAAACCTTCATTTGATGAAGCATTTGTTATTCAAGATGAACATCAAGCTCTTAATTATATAGGATCAAGAGGAGTTAAACCGGGTATACCTGTTGCACAGAGAATAAAATTTGCTAGGGATATTATTACCAAAGAAACTTTACCTCATATTGGTACAACGGAATTTCGATCAACGAGAAAAGCGTATTTCCTTGGTTATATGGTCAATAGACTGCTATTAGTTGCTCTACAAAGAAGAGTTCCAGATGATCGTGATCACATGGGTCATAAACGATTGGATTTAGCAGGACCTCTGTTGGCATTTTTATTCAAAGGATTTTTCAAAAATTTAGCCAAGGAATTGAAAAACAATACTTCAAGAATTATTGACAGAACTAGAGAATTAAAAGCAGGATTGGCGTTGAAGAGTAACGTGATTACTGACGGATTGAAGTATAGTTTAGCAACAGGAAATTGGGGAGATCAAAAGAAAGCCAGTGAAACGAGAAAAGGAGTATCACAAGTACTTAATAGATTGACATTTGCCTCCACCTTATCCCATTTGCGTCGATTGAATTCCCCAACTGGTAGAGACGGCAAGTTAGCAAAGCCCCGTCAATTACACAACACCCAATGGGGTATGGTATGTCCTGCCGAAACCCCGGAAGGTCATGCAGTCGGATTGGTTAAAAACCTCGCATTGATGGCCTACATATCAGTTGGCAGTAAAAGTGACCCAATTATCGAATTTCTCGAAGAATGGTCCATGGAAAGCCTTGAAGAAATAGCACCATCCGCGATTGCGAGTGCTACAAAAATCTTTGTTAATGGTAGCTGGGTCGGTATTCATCGGGATCCAGAACAATTAATGAACACCTTGAAAAAATTACGAAGATCTGTTGATGTTATAGTAAGTGAGGTCAGTATAGTTCGAGATTACTCTTGCAGGGAAATTAAGATTTATACCGACAGTGGGCGTATTTGCAGGCCTTTAGTAATAGTAAATGATAATAGATTAGCCATCAGAAGGGATCACATTCGTTCGTTAAGAAATACGGCACATGTAAGATACGGATGGCAAGAATTAGTATCTAATGGAGTTGTTGAATATATTGATACCCTGGAAGAGGAAACCTCAATGATTGCAATGGTGCCAGCAGATATAACTAAGAATTCTCAATATTGTAAAACTCATACTCACTGTGAAATTCATCCGTCCATGATTCTTGGAGTTTGTGCCAGTATCATTCCGTTTCCAGATCATAATCAATCTCCTAGAAATTGTTACCAAAGCGCTATGGGTAAACAAGCTATGGGAGTGTATATAAGCAATTTTCATACAAGAATGGATACATTGGCTCATGTGTTGTACTATTCCCAGAAACCGTTAACAGCCACTCGAGCCATGGAGTATCTGCGATTCAGAGAATTACCAGCAGGAATTAATGCCATTGTAGCTATTGCTTCATATACCGGATATAACCAAGAAGATTCAATCATTCTCAATGAATCTGCTATTGAACGAGGAATTTTTAGATCAGAATTCTATCGTACAGTTTGTGAAACTGAAAGTTCGAGCAATTCTTCTGAATATATCGAATCTATTGAAAATCCGAGTAGTGAAGAAACTCTTGGTATGAGAGAACCTGTATATCATAAATTAGACTCTGATGGGATAGCTAGTCCTGGGTGTCGAGTGTCTGGTGGTGATGCTATATTGGGTAAAACTGTTACTTTACCAGATACAGATGAATTTTCCGAAAGTGTAAATTCTGCTAAATATAAAAAAAGAGATTGTAGTTTATTTATGAGACGAACTGAACAAGGAATTATTGACACAACAATGTTGACTACAAATAATGAAGGATCAAAATTCTGTAAAATTAAAATTAGAACTACAAAGATTCCACAAATCGGTGATAAGTTCGCTTCTCGTCACGGTCAAAAAGGTACTTGTGGTATTCGATACAGACAAGAAGATATGCCCTTTTCCGCTGAAGGAATAACTCCTGATATTATTATTAATCCTCATGCTATTCCCAGTCGTATGACAGTTGGGCATTTAATTGAAACTCTGCAAGGAAAAGTTTGTGCAATTCGAGGAGACATTGGTGATGCCACACCCTTTAATGATGCAGTTAATGTACGAAAAATATCCCAAGTTCTTGCCGAATATGGATATGAGGCCAATGGTAATGAGGTATAAAAATTGTTTTCTTATATATCATAAAATTATTGTTTTACCAAGGTCATGTATAATGGCTATACCGGAAGAAAAATGACAACAACTGTGTTTTTCGGACCAACTTATTATCAAAGATTAAAACACATGGTTGATGACAAAATCCACAGTAGAGCTCGGGGCCCAGTGACAATGATGACTAGGCAACCATTAGAAGGTCGATCCAAAGAAGGTGGACTCCGTTTCGGTGAGATGGAACGTGATTGCCAAATTGCCCATGGTGCTGCACAATTTTTGAAAGAACGTCTTTTGAATTGCAGTGACTTATATATCGTGTACTTGTGTAGAATCTGTGGACATATTGTCACAGCTAATATTAAAAAACAATCATTTAATTGTCAATTTTGTAAAAAGACAACTGAAGTTTCGAAAGCCGAAGTTCCATATGCTGCAAAACTACTTATTCAAGAATTGGAATCCATGCACATTACAATGAGGCTGTTTGTCGACTGAGATCTATTTGAGTTTTTAATAATAACATTTAACTAAATATAAATTTAAGAATTTGTCTGTTATATAATTTCTTTTATTTCTAGTGCCATAACGAGTTTTATTCATAACGAGTTTCATTCCTGAATGATATTGCAAATTTTATTTCAAAAGATTTTAATCTGTGATAAAGCAAAATTAATGCTTACTGTTATCAGTGATATTTATGAAATATTGCAAGTAAATATGGAAAACTATTATAAACTTTTGTTAGACCAGCTTGATGTACGAGTAATTTCCAAACTCATTTTGTGAAAATCAAGCCTAAACGAAATGTTACAATTTATATAAAAAATAAATAAAGACGTAATTTTACATAATTTAACGTAAGCAATAATTTTTCGCGTTTTAATTTATCGAATACTTTACAGCAACATTTTGAATAACTTGAAATTACTAATTAATTTTTACTTTCATTATTAACTTTCAACTGAAAATATTTAAAATTTATATGTTGATAAATTAATAAATGGAAATTCGTCGTAGAAAATTATCATCTGAAACAGTTGAAAAATCATTACCATTGAAATTAGAAAAGCTAGATGTGTTTATTAAATTACCTCGTGAATACCAGGAAAAAAGTTTATCTGGTGCTACAGGTTAATTAATATAGCGAAATATTAATTTAATATCTAATTAGTGTCAATAATTTCATTCACATTAATTGCTATAATGGTTGTTTTGGAAATATGGAATTATACTAATTCTCCAGTAAAGTTTACTTTTGAAATAGATAAAGATCACGATAGGTGTGTTATTAATTGATGTCATAATATTAAATCAACCCTATTTAGCAATTTAAGAATTAATATAGACATGACGGTAGCCATGCCATGTATTAGTAAGTTTTTTATTTAAATTAATTAAAATAAAATAAAATAATTTCATTAATTTCTATACTTTACTTTTAATAAATAATTTTGCTATATAATTTTAGTATTATTTCAATTGAGATTAAAAAAAAATTTTCTTGTCAGAAGATTTTGTCTTGGAGTTTGTTAACATCTTTAAATGATTGGTAAAGTAAACCCAGAATGGGCATAGTTTTTCTAGATACAAATAAATTAAAATTTGAATTAGTTGGAATTTGTAATAAAATAAGTTAAATTTGAATAGAATTCTCATATTTGTTTGTGAAATTATAATTTGTTATCGGCTATTTATGGGGCCAGGTTTGAGGTATAATCTTACAGATTTTTATTATAAGCCCAATATATTGCATCAAATGCGGATGAGTTAATAATTAAAATAAAGTCTTAGAAATCGCATTTAAATCTTGAATAATACAACGTTTTCGTAAATTAAAATAACTTGTTAATCTTAAATTATATTGATTAGAAGCATTCATTAAATTAATTCATAGATGTTGAACCGCCTGCCTGTATGATCACTGTATGTGAGTAACCTACGTTAGAAAAATTGACTTACGTTTTTAGAGGGAAGTATTTGCATGCCCGTAACAAGGGTGGTGCGAGCGGTGCAGTCGCACAGGGCGCACATCTGAAAGGGTTGCGAAATTGGGATGTAATTTTTTTTTGTGTTACCAAAAAATGATCACATGTCATGCACGAAAAACGACTCTAGCTAACCTATCTTATCTTTACCATTACTGGTTGGACTGGGCCATTTGCGTGCATTAGGTGTGTATTTTGTAAAATCGCCATCCTGACATTATTATGCAAATAGCAGTGGCCATATTGTTCTCGTCTGCCTTTGGAAAAAAAACAACAAATCATTGAAAAGAAAATCTTTCATTTTTTCATTTTTAAATACGATAATTGATAAATAATTTAATTTTTAATCATTAATTTAAAATAAAATAGATTAATTTAAAAAAATGGATTTAAACAAAATGGGTATTACGAAGAAACCATAATGTGCAACGTTTAAAAAATTGAGAAAGTTGCGTGAGAAAGAACGTAAAAGAACACAAAAACAATTGGGAAAATGGCTGACTCGAACCTCTACTTCCACATTAAGCGAAGGAATTAATTATAAAACGGAATAATAATCGGAATACCTATATAATTTATTGTAATATTATTATTATCAGAGGTATAAAATATGGGAGGTATGAAATCATAAATATTATTATCATTGTTATTATTATTATTATTATTATTATTATTATTATTATTATTATTATTATGCGATAAAAACGGCTTAAGAATTTTTAATAAAGACATTAAATACAAATGCAATATTTTATAACTAATAATATTTTAATCTATTAATATATTTGATATATATTTATAATTCATCAGGTAAATTATACCCACGCTACTGAATGTCATCAAATGATCATATGCCATAAAAATATGAAAAAATACTACAGTCATAGATTCTATGGCATCAACTACTTTATATGTCCAATATGCGAGACTTCCCACAGCATTAAATATATAGAGTTTTATAATATTCACAAATCACATTTAAATCTGTTCTCTTTGTATAAAAAGAAATTGTTTATCAAAATACAACAATAAACACATAAATACAAAACCTATAAATAATAATTATAATACAAAACATGTAAATAATAATGTAAATAATACTAATCTAAATACGAATCTAAATACTAAAATAAATAATATTCTAAATAATAATAAACAGCCTGCTGTTAGTTTTGGGTCTTGTGTCCCCTCTAAAATTACTAAAATAGATCAAATAAGTGATTTAAATAATATTCAAAAAGGTGGTTCAGTAAATAATAAGATAGGCGGTTCGATCGATATTGACGACGAACCTGAAATTGAGATAGATTTTAAAGGGGCTAGAAAGAATTTACGATTTAATATGGAAAAAGATAACTTGGTACAAGTTTTCATTACAAATAAAATGACAAACAAGATACATAGTTTTTAACCAATTATAATTATAGAAAATTAAATTTTATCTATATATTATATGAATAAAATTTCAAGAAAATTACGTTAAATGTATGAAAACTACAAATTTATTGTAAAAACATGTGTGTATTACACACAAAACAAGATACATAAATTTTAATCAAGCTATTTTATAGAAAATTAAATTTTATCTATATAATATATGAATAAAAATCCAAGAAAATTACGTTAACCACGCGGAAAAATACAAATTTATTGAAAAAGCATGTGTGTATTACACACAAAACAAGATACATAAATGTTAATCAAGCTATTTTATAGAAAATTAAATTTTATCTATATAATATATGAATAAAAATCCAAGAAAATTACGTTAACCACACGGAAAAACACAAATTTTTGAAAAAGCATGTGTGTATTACAGACAAAGAAACAAACTGAAATTGTAATTGTGCTATTTTGTAGAAAATTAAATTCTGCCTATACATTGTTACACTTAAATACAGATTGGACATGTTAAAAGCGACAAAAAAGAGAAAAAACAGTAGTTTTGTGTATAATACACACATGTTTTCCTGATTTTTTTTTATTATTAATATTATTTTTAATTTTTTTTTAAATATTAATAATAGTAATAATAATAATAATAATAATAATAATAATAATAATAATAAAAATAATAATAAAAATAAAAATTAAATAAAATAATGATAATAATAAAAATAATATTAATAATATTAATAATAATAATATATAATAATAATAATAATAATAATAATAATAATAATAATAATAATAATAATAATAATAATAAAAATAATAATAAAAATAATAATAAAAATAAAAATAAAATAAAATAATGATAATAATAAAAATAATATTAATAATAATAATAATAATAATAATAATAATAATAATAATAATAATAATAATAATAATAATAATAATAATAATAATAATAAATAATAATAATAATAATAATAATAATAATAATAATGATAATAAAATAATATTAATAATATTAATAATAATAAAATAATAATAATAATAATAATAATAATAATAATAATAATAATAATAAAAATAATAATAAAATAATAATAATATAAATAATAAAAATAAAATAATAAAAATAATAATAATAATATAAATAATTAAAATAATAATAATAATATAAATAATAAAAATAAAAATAATAATAATAATAGAAAAAAAAAATAATAAAAAAAAATAATAATGATAATAATAATAATTATAATAATAATAATAATAATAATAATAATAATAATAATAATAATAATAATAATAATAATAAAAATAATATTAATAATATTAATAATAATAATAAAATAATAATAATAATATAAAAAATAAAAATAATAATAATAATAATAATAATAATAATAATAATAATAATAATAATAATAATAATAATAATAATAATATTAATAATAATAATAATAATAATAATAATAATAATATAATAATAATAATAATAATAATAATAATAATAATAATAATAGTAATAGTAATAATAATTTCTAAATAAAATAAGATTTTGAAGAAAACAATCATGGAAATATTGAAAATCATGAAAATATTGAAAATAATCATGAAATTAATGCAAATTATGAAAATTTTAAATAGATCAACTTTAGTGTCAAAATGTGTTTTTAAAATATATTTAAGTTTTAAAATACCGCAACGTAATGTATTTTTGTCCTATCCCTTCCTTGATTTTGACTGGACCGGAAAATATTCATTTTCTTTATAAGCAGTTACAATTTTCAAAATCGTCACAATTATTTTAAAATTTTACAAATTTTCGACTAAAAAATTTTCGATTAAAAATGGACAGTGAATTAGATAATATTTTACGCGCCATGTTGGCAGGAGAAATGGGTAAATTATTTTATTATTATTATTATTATTATTTATTATTATTTTAGAGAATTTATGGTATGAAGTCACCGAGGCCGACAACTATAATGAAGATCTGCCAATCATTATTAGTGACAATGAAGAAGATCTTTTATTAAGTAAATTTATTTTTAAAATTTAATTGAAAATAAAATTATTTAGTTGATCAGCATATTAATGACGGTGAAAATGTTATTGAGGACAATACCCGAGATATTAGCATGGAATCAATGGGTAAATTTATTTTATTTAATTAATGAATTACAAAAACTTAAGGTGATGATACCTCAAATGTTGGATATGCCCCAAATATTAATGTTGTTTCTGATGACTATGCCACATGTCTATTGAGGAGGAAATTAATCATGCCTCCGTTTCTTATGGGGATGAATCTGAGGATGATTCCGATATAGAATCAAAATGTTAGTTATATTTTATTATTATTTTTAAAATTAATTTAAAATTGTGTTTGATAATTAATTTTGTTTAATAACCACGTATAAATTATGAAAATATTTCTGGAAATAATTATGAAAATGCTGAAAATTATGAAAATGTTTAAAATAATGAAAATGTTCCTGAAATTATTATGAAAATGTTGAAAATTATGAAAAACATGAAAATATTTCTGAAAATAATTATGAAAATGTTGAAAATATTGAAAATGATGATACCTCTGATAATAATAATATTACAATAAATTATATATGTATTCCGATTATTATCCCGTTCTATAATTATTATGCGATAAAAACGGCTTAAGAATCGTTAATAAAGACATTAAATATAAATGCAATTAACTATTAATATTTAAATCTATTAATATATTTGAAATATATTTATAATTTATCAGGTAAATTATACCCGCGCTACTGCATGTCATCAAATGATCATACAAATATATGCCATAAAAATATGAAAAAATACTACGGTCATAGATTCTATGGCATCAACTACTTTATATGTCCAATATGCGAGACTTCCCACAGCATTAAATATATGAATATGAATAGAGTTTTATAATATTCACAAATCACATTTAAATCTGTTTTCTTTAAATAAAAAGAAATTGTTTATCAAAATACAACAATCAACACATAATACTACAAAACACCTAAATACAAAACCTATAAATTATAATTATAATACAAAACATGTAAATAATAATGTAAATAATACTAATCTAAATACGAATCTAAATACTAAAATAAATAATATTCTAAATAATAATAAACAGCCTGCTGTTAGTTTTGGGTCTGGTGTTCCCTCTAAAATTGTTAAAATTAATACAACTGGTGATTCAATATATAATCAAATAGGTGGTTCGATCGATATTGACGATGAACCTGAAATTGAGATAGATTTTAAAGGGGCTAGAAAGAATTTACGATTTAATATGGAAAAAGATAACTTGGTACAAGTTTTCATTACAAATAAGATCACAAATAAATTAATTACCGAAATAAACGGAATGGGGTCAGTGAAAATGCAATTCACCGTTTTAATCCAGTTCGAGAAAGATGGGGAAATTAGAGATAATTTTTTCTCTAATAATGCAGAGGTTTTTTCAGATAATTTTCACTAAGTTAAAACTCGAAAATTGTCCTATCTAATAATGACGATAAGCGCGCATGGCTAGGCAAAAATATAAGATTTGCATTTGGTCACTATTTAGGAGTTAATGACCTCAGTGATTATGATAAAGATGAATTCGGACCAGTTCCAAGTCCCAGTTTCGATAACAGCTCCTGGGACGAAGAAGACTAATAAAAACTTATATTCATTGTGATAATTATAAAGAAACTTGTATAAAAAATTACTGGAAATTTATTGGAAATCCTCATAAAAACAAGAATATAATAAGCTGCAGAAGTTGTACTGTTTCTAAATTCAGATTTATGGTATAATTTAGGATATTTAACTGATATTCATATTCCATCACAATATGAATATGAAGCAATATTAATGATACGATATATAACAAAAAATGTGTTAATCAAATAAAATATCGATTGACTATATGATTCGTAGTCTGCAGTCAGCATGCAGCTACATTTCCCTCAAATATAATATAATAATAATAATAAAGCTATAATTCAAAGTATAAAAAAATAAAATATTATCAATTTATACTTTTCGTTTTCTAGCTGAACCAAAGGTGTGTCCTCAAATGAAGGATCTTTACTCTAATCCAGGAGTATCTACTGTGAGGTGTTTTCAGCTGAGAATTAAACATTTTAATGATTTATTAAAATAATTGACTATTTAAAATAAGATAAACATTACAAACTTTGTGATACCCAGTGCAAATCCCAATATTAGACTAGTTTCGAGCTATTGGCTGTCATCAGTACGATGCAAAAGACGCGAGGATTTCTCTTCGTGCCAGGTAAGTATACAATATTGCTGATTCAACTCTACATATTTTACCTGCTACACTAGAAATCACATCACTTGCAAATCAGCTAAATCACAGAGTAAAAATATCTGCAAACTTGTAAACATGGCGTATGAAAAATCATATTCGCCTATGGAGACACCGTCATACACAGAAACTGTTTACAAGTGCATCCGTAAAACTTTAGCATTTTTAAATTGTAATGGATTAAAATATTTTTTTACGGATGTCTAACAATAAATAGTATTGCCCTTTCTTTGTTGAGAAGGCTGTTTTCTCTTGCGCTTCTTCGTCTAACTCCACTTGGATTACCAATGCATTACATGCATTTCCAAGATCAATTGAGCTAAAATAAACGGATCCTCCTAACAAATCTAACATCTCGTCTATTTTTGGCATTGGGAATGGCTGCCTCTTGGTTACTGCGTTCAGTTGTCTGAAATCAAAGTATAGCCTAATATCTTTTTTCTCTTTTTTCCATAAGCAGATTAACGGCGTGTTCCATGGGGAATTGCATTTCGATATAATTCCGTTTTCGTGTAAATTTTGTATTGCTTCTTATTATTTATATATATAGAAAAAAACATCAAATTACAAATTACCAACAAACACAAGAGAGTTGAGAAGATGTCTAGAAATGGTAAACTTTTACCATTCTTACATCCCAAACTGCAGTAAACTACTAGCATCACTAAATGACATTATCAAGACAAAACGAAATGTCACAATAAACTGGACACAACAAACAACCAACACATTCAAGAAAAGGAAGAAGAAACTTTATTCCACATTCACACCATAAGCAGATGATGTGATTTCATCGAAAATTTATCTTTACATTCTATTGAGTGTTGCCAGCAGCTTTTGCTATGATACTTGAATAATAAAAATCATAATGATATTGGCTAAAAAAATTCTGTTGTTTTTTCATAAGGAATTCGACAAATTTTTTTGCATTTTTATTTTTATAAAAATTTTTATTTACTGAAAAATTTAAATAACTAAATAAAAATTTGAAAAAATAATTAAATAATTAATTTTTAAAAATTAAATAAAAATTTAGTAAATAATTTTATATTTTATAAATGATTTAAAATGTAACAAATTTAATAAAGAATTGGCATTTCAAAAACAATTATAATTTTTATGTTTTTAATTAAATTTATATTTTATTTGAAAAATGAGTTATTTGTAAATTGCATTGATTTATAAAAAATTAAAAATATTGAATAAATAATTAGCAAAATTTGTTAAAAAAATTTGATAAATTGTAAAAAATTTTAATTGAATATATTTTATTATAATTTTTAAATTTTCAATCAAATTTTATTTTATTAAAAAATGAATTATTTTTTGAATTCATAAAAAAAATTTTAAAAATAGAATAAATGATAGAATCAAGAATACTTTTTCTAAAATATCAAATTTCTTAAAGACAATTTCTGCCATTAAACAATTCTGTTAAGATGTTTAATGGGAAAAGTATTAATTCACCCCAGAAGATTCCATATTCTCCCTTACGATCAATAATTAATTTCTTCCCAATTGGCTCCTACATTTCTGTTCATATAAATTAATAATATTTTAAATCTCAAATCAAAAATTTTAATGTTGTAAAAATGTTTCTAACTGTTTTGTGTGGTACAAACAACGAATAATGAGACAAATATTGGATAAATGACTGTTTAAATCAATAAAATATTTTTTTGAATATTTGTTATTTATAATTTAAAATAATCAATTAATAAATAACTTCTAAATAATTTATGAAATCAAATATTTTAAATTTGTTTAAATATTTGTGAATCTCTCAATATTTATTCACATATTTATACCATATACAAATGGAAAACGATCAAGAATGTTTGGTATGCTTTTCACTAATTGACAATGAAATGAGTTTGATATTGGAAAACTGTGGACATTCATTTTGTAAGAATTGTGTTAAAGAGTTTATTGTTAATAATCCAACTTGTCCAATTGATAAAATATCGGTTACCTCAGTTAAAGCCACTATATATACCCAAGAAAAAATCATAAATTCTCAATGCCTTATTGATTTTATTAATTTCTCAAACTTATCAAATGCCATCAAGGAATTTAACTCGATTTTTGATGATTTTCCAATGATGCAGACGAAGAATATTTTCCCTCCGTTTTATCAAGAATCTAGCGAAGAATTAATATATGAAACATTTAAAGAAACAATCCAAACCTACAAGACACTGAAGACAGCCCCATTCAATATTGTAATAAAATATGGTGATCTGATGCAACATACTATTAACATTCTTCTCCAAATTCGTAAAAAAGTAACATCTCGCCTGGTAATTGCGTTTTTAAATCAATGTTCTGAAATAATATACGTAAATAAGATTGAATTTAGTATCTGGAATTTTACAATTCAGTGTATAAATGCTTATAAAAATAGAGAAATCACTCGTTCCAAATTTATCTATTATTCTAACAAAATATCAAAATATATCAAATTTCTAAAAGACAATTTCTGTCATTCTACAAATCTGTTAAAATTGTTAATGGAAGAAGTATTAATTCACTGCAACAGATTCCATTCCAACGAATTGCAAAATTTATTTCCAGATTTATCAAATACAGACAATCAATTAATTTTGATTTCATTAGATTTTCACATTGAAAATATCCAATTGCAAGAAAAGATGAAACAAACTAATGCCCTGATATTTGAAGATACAGAGGAAAATATTCGGATAAAACTTATTCAAGAGATGCTGCATACGATTGCAGACGTGTTCGAAGTACTTTTAAAATTAGGAAGATCTATTTTTATAGATGCTGATTTTGTAAATGATTGTTCATTAGATTATCAACATATTCAAACAAAGCTAGTTTTTCTTGGACAACGCATGATTATAGAGTCTAATAGGTTTTCGATATACATCTCCTTAAATGAATTACAACATGAACATATTTTCCATCAAAGTTTAGCAGGCATTCTAAATGATATCACGGATATGTTAATAAATATCTACGCAAATCTTCTAGGGAGTGAAACAATAACTGAAAATATCAAGAACAAAATTAGAACCGAATGTATAATCCATTTAGATTCTATTCAAAGTCATTGTGGCAATATAGAGATACAAACTTTAAATATTCCAGACTTAGTTGAACGTTTTTGTTTTATTATGAATGAAACATGAAGCTGTAATTATTCGAGAAATTAATTTATTATTAATAAATTAATAATTTATTATTTATAATATTCATAACTAATTTTTTTAAACAAATCTTGACGATGATTTTTATTTAACATTGAGTAATTTAGGCATAATGAATTTGCATCCTACCTCAATCCAAAATATGCATTCATTTATTATTTAATATTAAATTTTTGTGTTTGTGTTCGATTTATTTATTCGACTTATTTATATTTCAAATGATATTATTATCTATCCTTCATTTTTACTTGTATTACTCAGTATCTGCATTACTACCTGTTTTACTTATATGTGTTATTATGTCTTACTATTTGTTTTATTGTATGTCAAATTATCTATTTTATTATCTGTCTGTCAAAAGAACTCACAAACGCCTAACAGTAGGTACCTGACATGTATTCTGCGTACCATTTTTAAGTCAACTATTCTATTTCAACCGTTTACCTCAAAGTTACAGACTCTAATTTGACAGAGGAGTGCCTCTCATATGTACAGTTGTACACTGAGCAAAGCGCGTGTGGAAACATGAGATAGAAATTCATTTCTTTTTTAACCATTTTGTTCTACTAATGTTTAGGATCCTTTCCTTTTATATACCAACACGGTTTTATGTTGGATTTCAAATGGTACTATTGGTGAAATAATATGATGTTTTGAAGACTATATTTTTCTTGCTATTCTGTAAAAATACTACATTTTGAATCAAAAGAGTATGGAAACATTTTACATTTCTATGATTTGTTTTAAATGCATCAATTATAGATTTTCTATGACAGTATAAAAACTGCATTTATCGTTTCATTTTTATTTCGAACGATCTTCCTTTACAACTCAGGATTCTCATGCCTACAAGAAAGTATTTATTAGGCAATATTCGAGAAAGAATGGTGGACCTTTATATCAATGGTGGAAGGAAGAAAATTGACAGTACTGTTATTACAGTTATCAAAATTTTTAAATTAAAGTAAATTATAGTAGTAGATGGATTGGGCACCGCTAGAACAGGACTCCGCTGGCACAGTACCCCCCCCCCCCCACCCCCCCGGTGGAGAAAAAAATTTTCTAAGTCTAAAAGTACATTTTTTTTTCAAGGTCATTTGTAGAACAAAGACATATGACTCATCAAGGTCATTGAAACAAAGACCATGACTCATCGGATGACTCATAAAATTTTCAAGGTCATTTGTAGAACAAAGACCATGACTCATTCAAGGTCATATGACTCATTCAAGGTCATTTAAACAAAGACCATGACTCATTCAAGGTCATTCTCAAGGTCGTATGACTCATTCAAGGTCATTTTCAAGGTCGTATGACTCATAAAATTTTCAAGGTCATTTGTAGAACAAAGACATTTTTTTTCAAGGTCATCTGTAGAACAAAGACATTTATTTTTCAAGGTCATCTGTAGAACAAAGACATTTATTTTTCAAGGTCATTTGTAGAACAAAGACATTTATTTTCAAGGTCATATTATTATTTTTCAAAAATATTATTATTTTTATTATTATTTTTCAAAATATTATTAACTGTGCCAGCGGAGTCCTACTTTTCGGGGCGCCAGAACTTTTTGAGTTTTCAAAATTATTTAAATATTGATACATCATTTTGAAGCTTGGTGCAAGACCTTTCGAATGAGCTATTGAAAGTATCATCATCATCACTATTCATAAAGTTATTAACATTTTCCCGAGACCATTTTTCAAGGTCATATAATTATTATTATTTTTCAAAAATATTATTAACTGTGCTAGCGGAGTCCTACTTTTCGGGGCGCCAGAACTTTTTGAGTTTTCAAAATTAATTAACAATTGATACATCATTTTGAAGCCCAGACGAAGACAAATCTTTTGAGCCATAGAAATAATTTTTATCATTAGTAGTATAAAAGTTATTAACATTTTCCCGAGACCATTTTTCAAGGTCATTTGACTATTTTATTATTATTTTTCAAAATATTATTATTTTCAAGGTCATATTATTATTTTTCAAAATATTATTATTTTCAAGGTCATATTATTATTTTTCAAAATATTATTATTTTCAAGGTCATTTGTAGAACAAAGACATTTATTTTCAAGGTCATTTGTAGAACAAAGACATTTATTTTTTCAAGGTCATATTATTATTTTTTCAAAATATTATTATTTTCAAGGTCATTTGTAGAACAAAGACATTTATTTTTTCAAGGTCATATTATTATTTTTTCAAAATATTATTATTTTCAAGGTCATCTGTAGAACAAAGACATTTATTTTCAAGGTCATATTATTATTTTTTCAAAATATTATTTTTTTTTCAAGGTCATCTGTAGAACAAAGACATTTATTTTTTCAAGGTCATATTATTATTTTTTCAAAATATTATTATTTTCAAGGTCATTTGTAGAACAAAGACATTTATTTTCAAGGTCATTTGTAGAACAAAGACATTTATTTTCAAGGTCATATTATTATTTTTTCAAAATATTATTATTTTCAAGGTCATTTGTAGAACAAAGACATTTATTTTCAAGGTCATTTGTAGAACAAAGACATTTATTTTCAAGGTCATATTATTATTTTTAAATTTTTAAAGGTTCCCGCCAACGAAAATTATTCATCGATAGCTCATTTTAAAGCTCAATCCAAAACCTTTCGAATGAGCTGTATATCTCATTATTATTATTATTATTATTATTATTATTATTATTATTATTATTATTACTATTATTATTATTATTATTATTATTATTATTATTATTATTATTATTATTATTATTATTATTATTATTTATTTATTTTCAAGGTCATTTGTAGAACAAAGACATGTATTTTCAAGGTCATTTGTAGAACAAAGACATTTATTTTCAAGGTCATATTATTATTTTTAAATTTTTAAAGGTTCCCGCCAACGAAAATTATTCTTCGATAGCTCATTTTAAAACGATGACTCATTTATTTTTGAACAAAGACAATGACGCGCCATGGGATTTATTATTTATTACTATCAATAGTATTATTATTATTATTATTATTTTCGAAGATATTTTCAAAATTTGTTATTAATATTATTATTATTATTATTATTATTATTATTATTATTATTATTATTATTATTAATTACCAAGGTAATTTAAACAAAGACCATGACTCAGTCGCTGAATCATCAAGGTCGTTCTATTTTCAGTAACAAAGACATCTATTTTTAGTAACATTTTGAATATATTTTTAGTAACATTTTTGATCCGATCATTGATCCGATGACTCGCCAAGGTCGTTCTATTTTTAGTAACAAAGACATCTATTTTTAGTAACATTTTGAATATATTTTTAGTAACATTTTTGATCCGATCATTGATCCGATGACTCGCCAAGGTCGTTCTATTTTTTAGTAACAAAGACATCTAATTTTGTTTAAATCGTTGATTATATAATATTTTTTGTTTTAATTGTCGATTACGTAATAATTTAATTTATCATTATTATTGGGAAAGATATTAACGCCCACGCGGAAGATGTTATTTTCAAAATTATTATTTTCGAAGTTTTAATCAATATTATTATTATTATTATTATTATTATTATTATATAGTCCGAGTTTATCCGACAAAATATTCTGTCCCCCTATGTGTATTTGTCGTAAGGGTACTGGTCATATTCAACATGTCGCAAGGGTATTAATATTATTATTATTATTATAACATTATTATAACTTCATTATTTTCAAGGTCATATTATTATTTTTCAAGGTCATATTATTATTTCAAGGTCATATTATTATTTTTTCAAAATATTATTATTTTCAAGGTCATATTATTATTTTTCAAAATATTATTATTTTCAAGGATATATTATTATTTTTCAAAATATTATTATTTTCAAGGTCATATTATTATTATCAAAATATTATTATTTTCAAGGTCATATTATTATTTTCAAGGTCATATTATTATTTTTCAAAATATTATTATTTTCAAGGATATATTATTATTTTTCAAAATATTATTATTTTCAAGGTCATATTATTATTATCAAAATATTTTTATTTTCAAGGTCATATTATTATTTTTCAAAATATTATTATTTTCAAGGTCATATTATTATTTTCAAGGTCATATTATTATTTTTCAAAATATTATTATTTTCAAGGATATATTATTATTTTTCAAAATATTATTATTTTCAAGGTCATATTATTATTTTTTCAAAATATTATTATTTTCAAGGTCATATTATTATTTTTCAAAATATTATTATTTTCAAGGATATATTATTATTTTCAAGGATATATTATTATTTTTCAAAATATTATTATTTTCAAGGTCATATTATTATTTTCAAGGTCATATTATTATTTTCAAGGTCATATTATTATTTTTCAAAATATTATTATTTTCAAGGTCATACTATTATTTTCAAGGTCATATTATTATTTTTCAAAATATTATTATTTTCAAGGTCATATTATTATTTTTCAAAATATTATTATTTTCAAGGTCATATTATTATTTTTCAAAATATTATTATTTTCAAGGTCATATCATTATTTTTCAAAATATTATTATTTTCAAGGTCATATCATTATTTTTTAAATATTATTATTTTCAAGGTCATATCATTATTTGTTCCATATGTTTGAAAAACTGTAGTAGATGTCAGAGTTGTGGTGTCATAATCGATGAATCTCATTCAGTGTATTTTGTGAAATTAATGTTGTAAAACTCCTATTTATTATTATTATTATTATTATTATTATTATTATTATTATTATTATTATTATTATTATTATTATTATTATTATTATTATTATTATTATTATTATTATTATTATTATTATTAGTATTATTACTATTATTATTATTATTATTATTATTATTTGCGAAGTTCTTATTATTTTATTTTCTGCATCAATTTACGATTTTCAATATTTTATGATTATTTTTAGGAACATTTTCATAATTTTTAACGTTTTCATCATTTTCAATATTTTCATCATTTTCAACATTTTCATCATTTTCAATATTTTCACGATTTTCAACATTTTCAGGAACATTTTCATAATTTTCAACGTTTTCATCATTTTCATCATTTGCATGATTATTTTAATAATTTTCTACATTTTCAATATTTTCACGATTTTCAACATTTTCATGATTATTTCAGAAACTTTTCATCGAATATTTTTCAAAGTATTATTTTCAAAGAATTATTTTCAAATTATTTTCAAAGTATATTATTATTATTGTTATTATAATTATTACTATTATTATTTTTTGCGAAGTTCTTATTATTTTATTTTCGATGTTTTATTATTATTTACTTCATAATTCATAATTCATAATTTTTAACGTTTTCATCATTTTCAACATTTTCAACATTTTAATCATTTTCAATATTTTCACGATTTTCAACATTTTCAGGAACATTTTCATAATTTTCAACGTTTTTATCATTTTCAACATTTTCATCATTTTCATGATTTTTAACATTTTCATAATTCTCACGATTTTCAATATTTTCATGATTATTTTCTTCAAAATTCTTATTTTATTTATAAAATATTATTATTATCATTTTCAAAATTATTTTCAAATTTCTTATTATTTATTTTCAAAGTATATTATTATTATTATTATTATTATTATTATTATTATTATTATTATTATTATTATTATTATTATTATTATTATTATTATTATTATTATTATTATTATTATTATATATACTCTGAGTTTATCCGACAAAATATTTTGTCCCCCTATGGGTACTGCTCACACTCAACAGGTTGCAAGGGTACTAGTCATGCTTATCATTATTGTTATACAATATGATGTTACTTAGACATTTGAAGGTTCAACCATGGTTACAATTTCTACATTTTGAAAACACTAATTTGATTTATGAATGGATAGCTAAAGCCGATTTGATTGAAAATAAGCTAACGAAAAAACTGAACGATGTTAAGAAAAGGTATTTAACTTGCTCAATTTGTAAAGAAAATCAAGTTTCGGTTTTGTATTTACCGTGCGGTCACGTAATTGTTTGTTCTAAGTGTCACGAGAAGAATGTTCACAATTGTCAAACCTGTTCAACACTGATTAATGAATATCATACTATATACATGTAAGTTCTCAATACAAATCAATACAATATCAAAGTCAAATGAATTATTACCATACATAATGACGGTACTATAATGTAGAAAATTTTCAAACATTGAATAATATGAAATCATCTTGGTAATTAAATATATTGGGCGCAACTACCAAATGTTGATGATATGATGAATGGTTTGGTATTTATGATATTATTTTAGATTATTCAGAATGAAATATACCCATGAGTTCATCAAAATGGAAAAAAGATCTTCGCAAGAACCATGAAGATGCTGGAAAAGCTGAAGAAACCCTAACCAATATTTTAAAGTTGACATTATGTGTTACAGTAGTATTGGTTATTATTGTTTCGTAAATAAATGTTTTAATTTGTTTTTATAAATTTATTGTTTTATTTCAATACTTTTTGATTAAAACATATTCATTATTAATTCATTTTGTTTTAATATTTGTATTAATTTTTTAAATAGTGTTATTTATATATATGGAAATTTACAATTATATATACAATTATATTTACAATTATATTTACAATTATTATAAATCATAATGATGCTTTCTGTCCATTGATTCTCCTCTGATATTACTGCCATAATCATCTTCGACAAAATGCAAAGATAATATTTCTAGTGTCTTTGTTAATCATGCCCATTTATTGCAAAGTCTTTGTTAATCATGCACTTGTATTGCAAATTTATTAGTCATACAATTATATTATTTTTTCATGCCCTGACATAATATTATTATTTTTAATTTTATTATTTTATTTAACAATACCATATAGCAAATTTTTAGGCAATTTAGTGAAAAGTTATTTTAAATATAGCGATTTCTTAAGTAAAATATTTCCAGATAAATTTACCAATTTAGTTAGAAATCCATGATTTTGGCTGTACCATTTAATTAAAATATTCTTGGATTCATAACAATTTTTATATAGTTGATACATATACCAATTATTTCAATTATTTAACTAAAAACATAACAGAATTCTTAGGTAATATAGTATTTTTTAGTTAATTTATAAATATTATCTGACATTTTGATGTATCAATGCAATATACAACAAATTAATCAATAAAAACCATAGCATATTGTAAGTTTTTATGTATAGTCTGAATTTATCCGACAAAATATTCTGTCCCCCTATGTGTATTTGTAGTAAGGGTACTGATCACATGTCGCAAGGGTATATTAATTAAGGCCTATGTATATTAGTTAAAAATTCTTAGGTAATTTAGTGAGAAATGCATAATCATGGATATCAGAAATTCGTGAATAATTTGAATAAAACTTACCGAATTCTTATTTCGAGCGACTAATTTATTGGTTAACTTTGTCATGTTTAGTCATTTAATATTTAGCAAAAGGTAATATATGCATATTTAGTATTTCATAGGTAATTTATTCATCTAGTGCTCATTACAATAGTTAATATAACTTCGTGAGAAATACATGGTCATTAATATATTTATTGATAATTTTGGTAGAAAGTCTTCATCATTTGGAGTAAATTTCTATCTTTGTTTGAGGCAAAAGGAGTCATAATAGAAACATTTGGTTATCATTTATCCGACAAGATATTTTCTCCCTCTATGGGTACTGTTCACAATAAGTACTGGTCGTAAGGGTACTGATCGTAAAGGTACTGGTGTGTTTTAATGATTTTATTTAGTCAAATATTTGGTTATTATTTGGCATTAAATTCATTGGTAAATTTTTAGAGTTAGCGGGATTTTACTAACATCATTACTAACATGTTTTGTGAAAGAATATTTAAAAAATTAAGGTTTTAGTGTTAATTCTAAGACAATTTTAATTAATTTCTTGATAATTTGCTATATTTTATTAACTTGTTTTTAAATTTAAATAAAAATTATTTTTAATGACAGTTAGGTTAATAATTAGAGTTTTTACAATAATCAAGTGATAATTATTTAATTTTTATGATGACTTTGTAATGATATTGAATTTGACTAAATTAGTTTTTTCATATATTTCCAAAGAATATTGATGAACTTTTAAATATTGAAAATCTAAAGTTGAAACCAGCTAATTTTATCATCATGATATATTTGAAATTCTACTTGAAAATTATTGTAAAATATACTGAAATTTGTGATTTTGAAAGATATATCATGTTATAATTGCTATATAATTGGCTGAATCGATGAAGAATTATGATCAATATTTCATCTCTAGTTAGGTATTTGATGGTAAATGTGGTGAAATATTTGTAGAAAATATTGATTTTAGTGAATTTTGATCTTTTAGTGGGCTCTTACTACATGAATTTAGATACTAAATTATTTCAATGGAAGGATGTCTGTAACAATTAAATAAAATTCATATTTTGAAGAATTTTGTATGGATTTTAAGAGAATTGATATATTAAAGGGCTAATATATTAAAGTCGGTTGGATTTAATGAAGGTTCAGTTAAGATGGTAATATATGATTTTTAAGGGGTTATTTAAAGGGTAGAAATATTTGGTGAGGGGTCGGTTAAGGTGGACATGTTTTGAAATCTCTATTTAAATCGACAATGTTCTTATTGGTAAAATTTTCAAGGGAAATAGTCAGCTATGAATTAATAATAATTCCAGTGAAATTATATCGTTTTAGAGGTTTATTAGGTCGTGATGAATGTTATTGCACAGTAATTTATGTTTTAGAACAAGTTTTTATTAATTATCCAATGTTTTATTAAGTCGTTTAGGGTTAATGATCTATTTACTTGGTTTTGACAATGGAATATTTGAAATATTTAGAATTAATTGGGATTGATATCAAAGGTTATTGCTTTAAATTATTTTATTTAAGAAGTTATTTTATTCATTGTGGGGACATCAGTGACAAAACTTGAGAAATATTGACTTAAAAGTTGGAAATCGACAACATCTAAAGAAAATTGATCTTTATTGAAGGAATTTTATGATTTTAATTAGATTTCTAGAAATTAAATCGGTTGAATACAGGTAAAATCTATTGAAGGAATATTGTTATCGGATGGATAAATCTTTCAATGATATTTTGCTAAATTACCTTTGTTAAATATTATTTTAAATGACTAAAAATGACAAAGTTAACCAATATTCTTAAATTATTTGCACAAAATATCCCTGTTTTGGTTACTCAAAAATCCCTATTTAAAAATGTTAACCATATATTTCTCACAAAGATATATTACACCCAATGATCATCTCATTAAATTTGAAAAGAATTGTAACCCTATATTTCTAACTAATAACCACTTTAATTGGTTAAATGATAACCAAATGTTTCTATTATGACTCCTTTTTGCCTCGAACAAAGATAGAAATTTACTCCAAATGATAAAGAATTTCTACCAAAATTATCAATAAATATATTAATGACCATGTATTTCTCACGAATTTATATAAATTATTGTAATGAGCACTAGATGAATAAATTACCTATGAAATGCTAAATATGCATATATTACCTTTTGCTAAATATTAAATGACTAAACATGACAAAGTTAACCAATAAATTAGTCGCTCGAAATAAGAATTCGGTAAGTTTTATTCAAATTATTCACTAATTTCTGATATCCATGATTATGCATTTCTCATTAAATTACCTAAGAATTTTTAACTAATATACATAGGCCTTAATTAATATACCCTTGCGACATGTGATCAGTACCCTTACTACAAATACACATAGGGGGACAGAATATTTTGTCGGATAAATTCAGACTATACATAAAAACTTACAATATGCTATGGTTTTTATTGATTAATTTGTTGTCAAATACATCAAAATGTCAGATAATATTTATAAATTAACTAAAAAATACTATATTACCTAAGAATTCTGTTATGTTTTTAGTTAAATAATTGAAATAATTGGTATATGTATCAACTATATAAAAATTGTTATGAATCCAAGAATATTTTAATTAAATGGTACAGCCAAAATCATGGATTTCTAACTAAATTGGTAAATTTATCTGGAAATATTTTACTTAAGAAATCGCTATATTTAAAATAACTTTTCACTAAATTGCCTAAAAATTTGCTATATGGTATTGTTAAATAAAATAATAAAATTAAAAATAATAATATTATGTCAGGGCATGAAAAAATAATATAATTGTATGACTAATAAATTTGCAATACAAGTGCATGATTAACAAAGACTTTGCAATAAATGGGCATGATTAACAAAGACACTAGAAATATTATCTTTGCATTTTGTCGAAGATGATTATGGCAGTAATATCAGAGGAGAATCAATGGACAGAAAGCATCATTATGATTTATAATAATTGTAAATATAATTGTAAATATAATTGTATATATAATTGTAAATTTCCATATATATAAATAACACTATTTAAAAAATTAATACAAATATTAAAACAAAATGAATTAATAATGAATATGTTTTAATCAAAAAGTATTGAAATAAAACAATAAATTTATAAAAACAAATTAAAACATTTATTTACGAAACAATAATAACCAATACTACTGTAACACATAATGTCAACTTTAAAATATTGGTTAGGGTTTCTTCAGCTTTTCCAGCATCTTCATGGTTCTTGCGAAGATCTTTTTTCCATTTTGATGAACTCATGGGTATATTTCATTCTGAATAATCTAAAATAATATCATAAATACCAAACCATTCATCATATCATCAACATTTGGTAGTTGCGCCCAATATATTTAATTACCAAGATGATTTCATATTATTCAATGTTTGAAAATTTTCTACATTATAGTACCGTCATTATGTATGGTAATAATTCATTTGACTTTGATATTGTATTGATTTGTATTGAGAACTTACATGTATATAGTATGATATTCATTAATCAGTGTTGAACAGGTTTGACAATTGTGAACATTCTTCTCGTGACACTTAGAACAAACAATTACGTGACCGCACGGTAAATACAAAACCGAAACTTGATTTTCTTTACAAATTGAGCAAGTTAAATACCTTTTCTTAACATCGTTCAGTTTTTTCGTTAGCTTATTTTCAATCAAATCGGCTTTAGCTATCCATTCATAAATCAAATTAGTGTTTTCAAAATGTAGAAATTGTAACCATGGTTGAACCTTCAAATGTCTAAGTAACATCATATTGTATAACAATAATGATAAGCATGACTAGTACCCTTGCAACCTGTTGAGTGTGAGCAGTACCCATAGGGGGACAAAATATTTTGTCGGATAAACTCAGAGTATATATAATAATAATAATAATAATAATAATAATAATAATAATAATAATAATAATAATAATAATAATAATAATAATAATAATAATAATATACTTTGAAAATAAATAATAAGAAATTTGAAAATAATTTTGAAAATGATAATAATAATATTTTATAAATAAAATAAGAATTTTGAAGAAAATAATCATGAAAATATTGAAAATCGTGAGAATTATGAAAATGTTAAAAATCATGAAAATGATGAAAATGTTGAAAATGATAAAAACGTTGAAAATTATGAAAATGTTCCTGAAAATGTTGAAAATCGTGAAAATATTGAAAATGATTAAAATGTTGAAAATGTTGAAAATGATGAAAACGTTAAAAATTATGAATTATGAATTATGAAGTAAATAATAATAAAACATCGAAAATAAAATAATAAGAACTTCGCAAAAAATAATAATAGTAATAATTATAATAACAATAATAATAATATACTTTGAAAATAATTTGAAAATAATTCTTTGAAAATAATACTTTGAAAAATATTCGATGAAAAGTTTCTGAAATAATCATGAAAATGTTGAAAATCGTGAAAATATTGAAAATGTAGAAAATTATTAAAATAATCATGCAAATGATGAAAATGATGAAAACGTTGAAAATTATGAAAATGTTCCTGAAAATGTTGAAAATCGTGAAAATATTGAAAATGATGAAAATGTTGAAAATGATGAAAATATTGAAAATGATGAAAACGTTAAAAATTATGAAAATGTTCCTAAAAATAATCATAAAATATTGAAAATCGCAAATTGATGCAGAAAATAAAATAATAAGAACTTCGCAAATAATAATAATAATAATAATAATAATAATAATAATAATAATAATAATAATAATAATAATAATAATAATAATAATAATAATAATAATAATAATAATAATAAATAGGAGTTTTACAACATTAATTTCACAAAATACACTGAATGAGATTCATCGATTATGACACCACAACTCTGACATCTACTACAGTTTTTCAAACATATGGAACAAATAATGATATGACCTTGAAAATAATAATATTTAAAAAATAATGATATGACCTTGAAAATAATAATATTTTGAAAAATAATGATATGACCTTGAAAATAATAATATTTTGAAAAATAATAATATGACCTTGAAAATAATAATATTTTGAAAAATAATAATATGACCTTGAAAATAATAATATTTTGAAAAATAATAATATGACCTTGAAAATAATAGTATGACCTTGAAAATAATAATATTTGAAAAATAATAATATGACCTTGAAAATAATAATATGACCTTGAAAATAATAATATGACCTTGAAAATAATAATATTTTGAAAAATAATAATATATCCTTGAAAATAATAATATATCCTTGAAAATAATAATATTTTGAAAAATAATAATATGACCTTGAAAATAATAATATTTTGAAAAAATAATAATATGACCTTGAAAATAATAATATGACCTTGAAAATAATAATATGACCTTGAAAATAATAATATGACCTTGAAAATAATAATATGACCTTGAAAATAATAATATTTTGAAAAATAATAATATGACCTTGAAAATAATAATATTTTGAAAAAATAATAATATGACCTTGAAAATAATAATATGACCTTGAAAATAATAATATGACCTTGAAAATAATAATATGACCTTGAAAATAATAATATGACCTTGAAAATAATAATATTTTGAAAAATAATAATATATCCTTGAAAATAATAATATATCCTTGAAAATAATAATATTTTGAAAAATAATAATATGACCTTGAAAATAATAATATTTTGAAAAAATAATAATATGACCTTGAAAATAATAATATGACCTTGAAAATAATAATATGACCTTGAAAATAATAATATGACCTTGAAAATAATAATATGACCTTGAAAATAATAATATTTTGAAAAAATAATAATATGACCTTGAAAATAATAATATGACCTTGAAAATAATAATATGACCTTGAA